>PYWC01000021.1:1886400-1961586 GCA_003182015.1 Tuber magnatum | reverse complement strand
CGCCACCTTTCCCTTTTTCCCCTCCCTCTCCTTTTTTTCCGAGTCTTTCCCCCTCCCCACCCTTTGACCTTCTTCCCGTCAACATCGTCCAGGTAAGCACCTACCCTAATGACCTCTCTCTGCCGTTCGACGTATTTTGTGTAGGTCCTCCTATTGGTTCTTCACATTATCGTGATCGATTTTTGTTGTTGCTATTTCAATTGTCTGGAAAATAGCGGTCGTCATACTTGATGTTCAGGTTCTTCTTGTCTGTAGACCAGGGGTGCCCTCAGTGAGGCGACATCCTAAGCGAGACGCAGCTGAGTAGGTGTGGCGGCGGGGTGAGTTTAGTCTGGGAACTCCACAGAATAAGCAGATAGTTCACAAACCGAAGATGGATGGGTAAGGTTGTTAACCATAGTTGCCACTCAACAATGTATTTAGGAGAAGTGGACCTAGTTTAAAAATTCAAGAAAGTACTCAGACATCTTCTTAAACATTTCGTACTACTATTGCTGTCCCCTTTATCTTTTCAGAAAAAAATGCCTACCGAGTCCCAAACAGTTCCACAGCGAGTGCGTGAGCAGATGGCAATTAAGATGGCAATTAACCAGATTGCTCCTAGCCTTACCACCGTAGCAGAAAGGGTTGGCTGTGCTCCATCAACGGTGATGCATAGAAGAACGGGGCGAAAAAGCCGTAAAGAGGAGGAAGAAGTACGGCAGAAGTTAACACCTGAGAAGGAACACCAAGTATTAGACAGGTGTTATTTCCGCTGCCGGCTAGGATTCCATCCAACAATTTGGCAGTGGAAAGAGGTTGCTCTTGCCATCGTACAGAAAAGAAAACCCCACAAGACCCTAGGCAAGTTGTGGGAGCGGAAATTTAAAAAAAGACACCCGGAAGCAAAATCCCGATTTAGTAGCCAACTTGACTTTGTATGTAACACTAAGGGAAATAATGTTGAACTAATAACAAGATTCTTTGAAGAGGTTAGTAAAGCCAAACTGAATATATAAATAGATAATAACTATAATTATTAGTACATATCGATCATTCAAGATTTCAAGATAAAGCCACAAAATACGTACAACATTGATGAGATAGGCTTCGTACTCAGAATATGATAGTCAGAACGAGTGTTGGAGGTTGTGAGGCATCCTCGTGAGAAGGAAACCTTGCAATTCCGAGCACAAAGTAAGTTCCACGCTATAGACTAAAAGGAGAGGTCAATAAATACTGGGGCTCAATGAATAACACATGAAAATTATAGTGGTAAATAGTGATTTTACCTCACTTGTTCATTGAGTTCCTGTATTAATTAACCCCTCTGGTATTTCATTAAAACTAAAGTATTTCTTAAAGTTGAAATAGCTAATTAGAGAATTATATGTAATATAGATGGAAGCCAAGAATTCATCACAGTTATTGAGAGAGTTTGTGGCGATGGTTCTACATTAGATCCTACAATCATTCTTAAAGCAGAGGAATTTGTTGCTGAATGGTTTCACAAACTTCCTCATATTCCCGAAAATATACTCTTTGGACGATCACACAATGGTTGGACCGGTAAGCATATGGCCAAGAAGTTCTTAGAACGTAACTTTGGCAATGGGAGTATTACGGACCAAAAGGCAAAGGAAACGAATGATTACAGACTATTAATATTTGATTGTCACAGTAGTCATGTTAATCTTACATTTCTGGAGTATTGTATCAATCACAAGATTATTCCATTTTGCCTACCTCCTCATACAATGCACCGCCTTCAACCACTGGA
This sequence comes from Tuber magnatum, assembly GCA_003182015.1. Classification (NCBI taxonomy): domain Eukaryota; kingdom Fungi; phylum Ascomycota; class Pezizomycetes; order Pezizales; family Tuberaceae; genus Tuber; species Tuber magnatum. The sequence continues at coordinate 1,959,827 of PYWC01000021.1, read as the reverse complement.
TGTTGCAATTTTTAGTCCATACAAGCACTTCTATCAGAAGGGGTTGACAAAAAGATTTGAGAATCATGATTATGGTATTGGTAAAGACAACTTCTATGAGGTGTTAGTAGCTGCAAGACGACAGGCCTTTACTACAAAAAATATCATTAGCGGCTTTTGGAATACAGGACTTATTCCCACCGATGGAACAATCGTACTCCGCAAACTACCATCCACCTCTTTACAGGATTGCCCGTTACCAGCCGCTTCTCATTTATCACAAAGCCAACCTCAATCGATTGCTATCCCAACCCACACTCCCAAAAGCTCCACCGCGGAAGGCTCCACTCCCGAAAACTCCAGTCCCGAAAACTCCACTCCCAATATCTCCACTCCTGAAATCTCCGCTTCCAAAATCTCCACTCCTGGAATCTCCAATTGCACGGTATATCCCCAAGCTTCTAACTCCGATATTAGTCAGCCAATAAAGTCACTCAATATCCTGAGCACTATGGAGATCCACAACTTAAACGTACCTGTAAGTCGTGATCAGATAGAGGAACAGGAGTTGATGGTATATTCAACATTACCATCGAATGATCCGATGGCATAGGGCATCAAAAAGGTTGTTAGCAATTTGGCCATCAGGACAGGTCGTGCAATATCGGAGCTGGAAATTATAGACCAGCGGATTGCGAACCTTGAAAAGCAGTTAGCAAATTTGCAATCAAGCAAAGCCAGAAATCGGATTCGAATACCAACACATGGTAAAGCCTGGATTGATCGTGATGATGTTCGGGACTTCTTTGCAGAGCTGGCGCAAAGTCAAAAGAGGATAGCAGAACAGAGACTCTGGAATCTCATAACCTTGGTTGCTGGACGAAAAGATCAGTTAGCAGAATGTCAGCGTAAGCGAAAGGATGCAGAAATATTGGAGGTAAAGGGAAAGTTACCCAAACGTCGGAAAACAGCAACACAACTTGGGGTGGAGGAATCTCATCTCAAAAATCAGATTCAAGAAGTGGAAATAAGGTTGGAAGACCTTAAACACAATTTCAGTGATCTGCAGGCCTCGCATGCAGAGAGCGCTATCCCCAAGAACAGAAATGAGGATAGTGTTTCTGAGGTGGAAGATTTGCACGAACAAGTACTTGCAATATCAGAAGAGGATCATGAGTGGGACAGGAATGAGGTGAACGCGACTCCAATTCCTGCCCCTTCAGATGTTTGGATATAGTCTTGTCTTTTTCTCTTTTTTTTTGGAAAGTTGGATCGTGGAGGTTGGAGTTTGTTGGGAAAGGGTTTTGAGTTGTAAGAAGTACGGTAGATCAATTTGAGAGCTAGCCATATGGGGGCAACCGTTGCTGCCTAGCCACATTATGCCACACGTAAAGTGCCAAGCCTCGCTGAGGGTGTCGCCTCGCTGAGGGTGTCGCCTCGCTGAGGGTGTCGCCTCGCTGAGGGCACCCCCGGTCTAACCTGTACGAGTACTTGTGCCCCTCGGCAGAGGTGCTTGGGCTCCCGTCTTGGCAAGCGTTATGGTAAGGCGTGATGCGGCTCTGCTCGTCATCGGGTGAAAAAAACAAAAACAAAAACGAGGGGAAAAAAACTTGGTCCATATGTTATCGAGCATTCCTAAAGATCCCCCCCTTCCATTGTGTTCTCACAACCACAATGATACTCCACCACCTCCGTGTCCTCGTACCGCGGGGTCCTTCCATCTCCGGACCACGAAGATTTTACTCGGCAGTATTACAGACGAAATTCGGACAGCCCAGTTTCGAGACACACCCTTGGTCCCTCAAGGCTGGGGAGGGTAGTTCCAATTTTCTCTTCTCCATCTATCCAATAGCTATCGATTGGACCTAGCCATCCTTTAGTGAAAAACGAAACTGACTATCACAGTCACTCCCGGAATCTCAGCCCTTGAGTACGCCACGCGTAGAGCGAAGCTTGCATCCGAACTCCCTGGCGGTGCCGTAGCGGTTGTGCCCGCCGCATATGTCAAATATCGTTCTGGACCGGTGTTTTATCCCTTTCATCAGAACCCGGACTTTCTCTACCTGACGGGGTTTCTGGAGCCGGAGGCTTTGTGCGTTATCGGTATGTATGCGGTGCTGTTCTTGGTCTTATGTCGGTGGGAAGGATGCTAATTAGATGAAGAAAAGACGGGGCCGGTCGGGAGTGGCGGACATACTTTTCATCTGTTTGTTCGGGGGAAAGATAGTCATGCTGAGTTATGGGATGGTCCGAGGTCTGGGGTTCAAGCCGCTCTGGATATGTTTAATGCAGATGAGGTTGTTTGTTTTGCTTCTTGAGAGTTCTAATGGAGTTGGCTAATGGCTTAGGCTGGGGATATCGAACATGCTGAACACCATCTACGGCCTATACTTGAACGGGCGAGCGCGGTATATACGGATGCTGCCTCACAAACTAGAAAACCTTCGGGATTCGCAAGGTTAATTACCCCACCACCAGCAACTGTACCGGGACCTTTGGTACAGATGCTTCAGGATAGGAGGGTCCTGCCGTTAAAGCGCTTTATGCACAAGTTACGGGTTTTTAAAAGCGAGGCGGAGGTAGCAAACATGCGGAAGGCAGGACAAATATCTGGAAGAGCCTTCAATAAGGCTATTGCTGCGAAGGAACGGTTTACCATGGAACGTGATCTCTGGGCATTCCTGGAATACAAATTTCGGATGGGTGGTTGTGAGAAGGAGGCGTATGTACCCGTTATTGCGGGCGGGCGGGTTTGTTCCTCCTCCTGCCGTGCTTTCCCACTCTGACGTATTAGAACTCGTTGCACATTCACTATACTAGGAACGACGATAAATTACGGTTTGTTCTTCTCGGCCGATTCGTTTCACTCGTGCTAAAACACTGCAGGGAATACGACCTTGTTCTTGTCGATGCCGGTGGAGTAAGGTTCCCTAGCCCTGCCGCGGTACCCGTCCCACTAATATCCATAGCAATACGGGGGTTATGTAACAGACATAACTCGCACTTGGCCCATCTCCGGAACCTTCACTCCGGCGCAAAAGGATCTCTACCAAGCCGTCCTGAATGTGCAAAAGCGATGTGTATCCCTCTGTCATGAGAGCGTTCGCGTGTCGCTCGACGAAATCCACGAAGTATCAGAGATGGAGCTGGAATCCGAACTAAAAAGACTAGGTTTCGACCTGACTTCCTCTCGGTTGCGCAGTGTTTTGTTCCCGCATCATGTGGGACATTATGTCGGGTTGGACATTCACGATTGCGGAAGTTACTCCAAGAGTGGGAAGTTGCGGGCTGGGCAATGTGTCACTGTTGAACCGTTAGCCTCCCTTCTAATAATACCCGTCGGCGAGCGGGCCGATTGGTTGGGATTGCTGTAAGCTGATGGTGTATGGGTAGAGGCGTGTACGTCCCTGACGACATGCAATGGCCAAAACACTTTAGGGGCATGGGAATACGAATTGAAGATACTGTTTGTGTGGGCGATGACGGGCCGGTGGTGCTAAGCGTTGAAGCCGTAAAAGAGGTTAATCATCGCCCCCTCTTTCTCACCCACCTCACTCATCCACCTGAATTTTATGCAATCTCAATCGCAAGCTGCTAAGCTAATGTTGTATAGATTGTTGATATCGAATCGTTGGCCGCGGGTGTAACTACCGCCTAACACCTAGAACCTGACTTCTGACCGACCGGGTTTTCGCTTCTGTTTTTTTAAAGAAAGAGGGAGACAGCCACCGCATTTACCTACCTACTACCGCCTACTCTGACGGGTAGTGTACCGCACTACCTTTGTAGAATAATTGCGGTAATGTACTATAGTCTAAGCTTGACGCATGAGCTGATACTCCGAGATGCATGTGCTGACTTGAGATAACCCCCGAGAATATGTAACGCAACGCGACAGTGCGGTCCCAGGAATTGAAAAAAAAAATAACAAAGAATTCATCCCGTTCTAATATCAGGCCGTATTTTATCATGTTATGCCACAAGTCTACCGCGTGTTCTGCTTGTGAAACTCTTCCCGTCCTAACTTTAATCGCTCCTTGCTGTGACGCAATGTCGCACTGCACTCGAGTACCGGTGTGGCAGAAAATTGGGTTTAAGGGTTTACTGTCATGTTTTCTGGGATATTTTCTCTTAGAATTTTCTGTTTGGGAGGAGGCTTGGCAGGTGGGGGATTTTCACTTAAAGGCAGGACCTTGCCTTCCTCAGAGAAAACCGAAAACAAGGACAACAACACACCTGTATGGACAACAACACAACGTCTTTCTTTTCCTGTGGAAACTGACTTCTGTTTTGCTGTCTTTCTGTCTGTCTAAGTCCCTGTGTTTTACTCCCCTTATTTCTGGTGAATATTTCTACTGCTTGATTGGTGATTTACTATGTGGTATAGGCAATCATATTTGTGTAAGCATCAGCTCGGTTGAGACCACCATCCAATTACGGAAGTAAACGGAGATACTTCCCCACCGGTATGGCTCACGCGGGTGGCTACCATTCAAAAATCAGATAGACTAAACCTTCCGACTCTATATGCGGTATAAGTACGGCTCCACTACGATTACCGTACTGACAAAGGTCTTAAGAATTGACATGTGCGCCGCCATCCTCACCGCTGTGGTATAACTTGTGATACCCTATGATGCACAGTATCGTCATGGCACTCGTTTCGGGATTCTCATCCGGACTGTGCAATACTTGGGTGACCCACCTCTATCGCTTTCTCTATGATACTGTGGACCACATCACCACTCCCGGCATCAACCTCGCCCTCAACAAGATCGCCATTCCCTCGGTCTATCCTTCCTCACCCCCTCGAGTGTCCTTTAGGCATAGACTGACTCGGAGACTCCCGAGTGACATTCCATGACCATGACGTTAACTCTCCCACCCTCCGCTCCATTCCTTCTGGGAAAATTTAGCGATGGTTGGAGGAAACCGTTGCATTAATCTATCGATCGGATGTGACAGCCGGAGTGAGCACATGATCGGCGGTTTGGCTGCGGTGTGGGTGGGTAAGGTATGGGCAGGGGAGGGGGGGGTGTTTTTCTTCTCTTGTTGGATGTGTGGTGTGTGCGTGTGTGCTGGCTGTTCGCAGTTGTGATGGTGGAGTGTTTGTTGGTTGGTCGGTCGGGGAGGGAATGGTGGAGCACGGTGCACGAGATTGGATTGGGTAGAAGATAGATAGGACCGGCAGGTCTGGAGGTGAGGTGTGCAGGCCGGGCTGGCGAATGAATGAAGAGCGGCTTATTCTTTTCTTTTTTTGAGAGTGGAAATCGTATGATAACTCTAACTACAAGTCAAATTACAGGGGATAATTTCGAGTCTAGGAGGGAGGGATAATCGAGAAATGAAGAGAAGGAGTGAAAAAAAATGAAAAAAACTAAAACTTGAGTAGCTTTTAGGTGCGTGAAAAATAGAGGCATAGGGCGGAGGCGAAGCAAGAGAGAAAGAGGAAACAGGAGCAATGGTTTCAAGTAACCCTCTTAAGGAAAGCCTCTAGCTGCTGTTGTGAGAGTTTGGGTCTCTTGCCTGACTCCTCGGATTGAATGCTGCAAGATCGCTTTTTCGTCGACGAAGTATTCCTCGAAGAAGGGCCACTATGGTCGTGACTTACGTACCGATAATGGAGGTCGCCCGAGATCCATTTCTGCGGTGATCCTTGCAGCCGGGCTTCAAGCCGCTTAGTACTGTAGATGGGCGGCGGCATTCGCGGTGGTGTTGTGGGCGGGTGGAGATGCGGTGACGAGAGTGGTGGGTTTGCTGGCGCACTAATTTCTGCATCCCCCGAGGACTCCGAGGATGCATCCTCCGAAGGCGGGTCGCTGGTTTCGGGGGACTCATTCGAGTCCGAAGATGTACGGTAGGATGTTGTAGCGATACCATCCCCGGCTGCTTGTCTAAAGGGCTTCAGCAGTCTAAGGTAACAGTTTGCTAGGTCATCGTGCTCTGCACAGTATTCCACTATACGGGTACATCGAGCAGCTGCATCCAAATCTTCTTGGTATTGAGGATAAGGCTGTCCGAGTGTCCTTTTTTGGGCAGTGTAAAAGAGTAGGATGAGGCTAGCATTGAACGACGAATATCTGTTCACCTTGGCAGTTCATTAGATGTGTTCGTAGCTATTTGCTTTGTTTTCATACTTTGGACCATTGCCGTTTGCTTGTTCAAGGGGCGGGATGGTTTCTCACATAGTCACCCAGCAGTTTTTGAAGAGATCTCTATGTGAATACAGATTCCCTAATAGTTCCGAGGTTTGCCTTCCTGCGGATAAACATGTTTTTGCAAGCCTCAATGCTTCCCCGGTACTTCCTTCGAACAAGTTCCCTCCGGCTCCATTTGCTAGTTCTACTAGCACTCTTCGGGTGAGGAGTAGTACGGTCCCCAGATACACCATGTGAAGGGTGAACAGTGATGTGTCGGCCAAATACTCTCCGGGGGCCGACTCGGGCTTTCCTAGTTTCATAGGCTCTGGTAGATTGTCATATCGTAACTTTAACCTTGCCATGTGATCGCTCACGAATTGGAGGTCAATAACGGGTGGAGAAAAGACGCTTTTGAGGATCCTGCTCGCTAATAGCCCGATATTCACAATCTCGGTCTGCAAGGAATTTCTTCGTGATGAATTTTGGACATCGTAACTCCTTTCCTATGTATCTGTGAGTAATAGCCCATGGGGGGTCTATGGGCATGGGGTCTGAACTAATTCTGCAAGCTCGATGGTGTCGTAGGTTGCACTCCAAATGGGCGTGCGGCCTAGGGACGTGGCTAGGAAGCTGCTGATGTAAGCATCGAGATGAGTAGTTTGGTGGGATTGATTTGACCTTTCTAGAAATAATAATGTCCGCCATAACCTTCGATATCCAACCCAATCTGCCTCAGTCATATAACTTGGCCATGTGTCGAGTTGAAGGTCTTTGGAGTGGGCAATCTGTAATGCCTTACCTGTGACCCGTGTTAATCTATAATCATGAAGAGAGAAATTCCCTGGAGAGCATACACACATATCCCCAGCTTGACACCTTCTTTTCTGACATTGAATATAACGCTGCTAGAGCGAGTATCTTCATCCCTTTCAATTCGTCCTTCTCTAAGCATTGGTCCAGGTGAGTCTTAACCGTATCAAAAAATGTTGTGTGCGCCTCCTTTGGGATGTTATTTGCCCACGAGCACCCCACAGCAGCTGTAGCAAAGAGTTCACACAGGGTCAATAGTTGGCACTCATTCGCGTAGACTTCCTTCAACATCTTCCTTGTTTCAACTTCCTCCGCTAAATATAGGTGTTGCAAGGCAGACTGACACGCAAAGAATCTATCGATCGCTAAGCTTGTGGTAGAGTATGGTGGTAGTTGACTGAAATGCGAAGATGCTGAAGATTGATTTGTCGTGGTATGAGACTTTCTTGATTCATCGTGAAGAGGCCTTTGCTGTTTTGGCTTCGGTAGAAGCCGTGCCAATGCCTCTGATAACGATATTTCGGAGGAGTCCACGAGGGCGCTTGGTACCTGCCTGGAACAGGGATTTGTAAGATACTGGGCGAAGAGTGGATCGTCGCCGGACATCTCACCTAATGCTGAAGAGGGAGGGAGTTGGCATAGAGGTCCAGGCAGTTGCGTCCTTTTTTAAAAAAAAATCCCAAGGGGAGGGAGTCTGTATGAATTTGAAGAGTAGAAAGAGGGTGCTTATAGGTGGAAGTCTTATCCGGAAAGGTCATGCAGAAGGGGGTCACGTCATAATGGGGCATCGCCTGTTTCGCGGATTTTTGTGCCCCAACTTTTTTTTCGGCTCAAAATAGGAGATGATACCGGTAATCTATTGCGCGAGACTATTAGGTCCTCGATACCGAAAGAGACCGTGCTGAAGACGGTAGTCCACCATTGTAGTCTAGTACGGGTAATCGGGTACTCGAGGACAATCGCGGAACACCTAAATTCGTACCCCGTCCAAGTACAGTACCGTACACGGTTCGCTACTGATCGGTCGAATCATAGCAATTCTAGCCTACAAGCTAATTAATGGGGACTGTGTGTTTGGAAGGGCTGTGTGTTTAGGTGTTTCTGCGATAATATCTGAGTCGCGAATGCGGTAAAGTAGAATAAGGATAGCGTACCGTGCATCGCTGTATGGTAGAAATTATAAGCTCGGTTCAAAAGACGATCGTAATTTTGAACTCTCGGCGGGCGAGCTCTCTTCTATTGGAGAACTGCTGCTTTCGTGCAAATTGATTTCGCATCTAACATACCAGCGACTCCACTTGACCGGGGGAGGCGACAACTTCTGTTTATCCCACATCCCTCGGGGGCCTAGACTCAAGGGCTCGTTGATGTTGGGTGTTGTTGTGCCAACTTGAGTGTGGTGTGGTGTGGTACAGTACAGTACTTGGGTACAAGGGTAAGTCGGGCGCGGTGCCACGAAATGTCTGGGTTTATTTCCTATTCGGGGGGTGCGCCCGACTTTTGCTGTCCTTACAAAAAAAAAAGCCACAAAACGCATTGGTATGGGGGAGAACCATAGTTACCGTATATGGGGTGCGCCCGACTTTTGCCTACCCCCAAGTACAGTATTGGATTGGGCTGCCGGTGGTGCCCTAAGAGGTATCAGACGGCGGCGGCGATTGTGCTGCATCTGAGGGAGTCCGTGGAATGTTGGGATAATTTGTTTAGTGAGTTTCGCGAGTGGGTGGACGGCTATGCGGATTTACGTGTGAGCCAGGTTGATTAATTTGTGAGGGTGGACATTGGGGGGGGATTTGGGATTGCGGGACGGGTCTGCCCGTGGTAGTGATTTTATATATAGTTTGGTTTGGGGGTGGTGTTGACTTACCACTGGGACGTAATGCCGTTTAGGTTCGGCGGTAGCCTAGCTAGATGAGCAAATAGAAGATTTGAAGTACAGAGTTTGTTGGACTTACTGTGCATGAATGACAGGGCTGTGGGGGGTTAGGTTTGTATGCTGGGCGGTGGAATGCTGTACGACAATATTCTTCATTTGCAGATGCCGTAGTGTCGGTATTGTGCTTGTATTTTGCAATGTTAACGGGAAGTGTCAGGACTCGAATGACGATCGGCGATAGAGGGCACCAGTACCAAGAGCGGGAAATTATGCAGAGGAATACCGCTATGTTGGTGGCGAATCTCTCCGCTCGGGACTCGGTGAAATTCGCTAATCTGCCAAAGCCTTCGGGCCAGTTTGGCAGGCCAGGATTAGGGGGGTTTAGCCATGTCGTGCTAAATGGTAATCGTGCTGTTGCTACGGGCAACGGGCCGATTCACCATGACAACCCCGCTAGTGCAGGTGTTTATATTTTGATTTGAGATACACGATGTGTTAAATGGTGTTGCATAGCACCGGATTATAATTCGTGTAAACCTATCAGCAAACATCCAATCCTAGTTAGCATGAATTAGTGCCGAGAAATGCGCCACAGTAAATCTCTGACCTGCAACACTGATTGCTGCCATTTCTATTCGCTATCCTACCCCCTACCGAGAAGTCTCAAAAAATGGATGAATCTGAACCACCTCTTTCCTACAGTCCGAGCCTGAGGTGCCAAACCAATCCGGTAATCACCACCACGGACCGTCAAGGAGAAGCTCACCAAAGTTACCATGAGTCAGAGTCCCAAGAAATGCAGATACTGCAAGGTGTCACTCTGAGTGATACACCATTGGGTGTTGAATCCACCCGACAGCATACTAGTTTAATGGAGAACCAACGCTTGCAACTGGTTCGCCTTTGCCGTGCTCGCGGAGAGGAGTATTTGCAAGGAAAGGAGAAGTTCTGAGCACGCCGAACGGAGGAGTTCAACCGGACTACTGGGAAATGTATCGCAAACGCTTGACCTATTGTAATGCGGATGCTGAAGTTGTATATGGCACGCTTGTCAAAGGTTAGTCTAGTTTTTCAAAAGCTTTCTATAATTATTTAACTTGAACTTGAAACTAATTATATTTAGAATACTCAAGCCTCTGGTATGGTATTCGTCAAATCAGATCTTGATCAAGCTCTAGGATCTTGAAATAAATGGGTTGTTCGAGCTGAAGAGAGTAAGACAGTCAAACGACAAGGAGAAGAGGAGGTAAAAAGAGATCAAGAGCAGGCAAAGATAGACTGGAAAAATATGTTACTGCCTATGTTGAAAAAGAGAATTTTTAAAGAGACAGCTGCTGCCCTGTCAGAAGGTAACGAGACCGAGGCTGAGTCCAATGACAGCAATAAAGAGAAGCCAACTTCAGAGAAGCAGAAGGCAGAAAATATATGGGACAGGAAGCGGGGGTTGTGGGATCGGGCGACCGCTTTGGATGCAAAGTATGTTAAGCAAGGAGATTGCTTGGTAGAGGCTGTACAGTCTATTAGTCATGCATTTGCAGTCACAGAATGAGACGAGGAAGTGGAGAAAGACAGAGTATCTGGGCTTGAGAAGGAGACAAAAACTGTACGTAAGGAGGTAGCTGAACTTAAGGAGACATTAAAAGATACTTCATCAAAGGTTGATCATATCTTGGATCTTTTGGCAAAAGAATAATTTTGTACTTAGGCTGATATGTTTTTTCCTTCTCTAAGTCCTATTGTTTGATCGTGGCTTATCTTGTTGCTATAACTCTGCAGTTTTTAAAAAATGTACTACTCAGAAAAGACACTACGTACATACTCTTTTAAGCTTGGAGGAGAATAGTTAAACTTGTCCGATACAATATTTCTTCCTTTTAAGCACATATGCATATTTGTTAGTAATGTGGAAACAAGATAATAAGCAGCAACAGGAGATGACAAGATTTTAGACCCCTTCTTATAATTATTAATACCCCAGAAAGTGACATTTAAACCGAAGCCCCATTCCACTGAAATCCTAGCACCAGACATCAGGAGATTTGCTGCTTCCTCAGTACCTGAGAGAGAAATACCCAGTTCTGAAGATCGATAGGGACCCATAATGCCGAATGAGGGCCAGTATGTAAAATCACTATAGAGATAGTATCTCTGCTCTCCGATACCACAGGGAAGAAGATCATACAGTATTCTCTCAATTCCTGAGTCATTCCACATCATCCAATCACCATGTGGCCCTGTATAGGGAGCATGTAGGCTTGACATAATTCCATCGGCAGTCATGATTGACTGAAACTGAAAACTGTGGGACTTCTTGTGACCACTGTAATAAGCTGCCTGGTTTTCTCCGAGACGACAAAATGGACGCATTGTGCTATCAATCCATCCCCACACACCCCGTCCACCAACAATCTTCTCTACAGAATAGGTGTATTTAGAGATTTTACTAACAGTAAGATGACAGGTATCCCAGAAAAGTAACTGACCAAATTGGCGGCAAAGATACATCAATATATCATTAAATACTAATAATATATAGCTTTGTGAATGTCCAAAAATCTTGATTTTGTCCTTCAACCGTGCACCCAAGGCTGATAGTTGATGGAGAAGAATACATATTGCAAGCCCAGCGGATGGTTGAAGACAATTACATAACGGTATGTTTTCAATTCCCAGAATTGTAATTAATATACGGATTTCCTGCCAACTGAAACTACTCCTCTACGAGCATTTATCTTTTATAAATATTTAGCAAAACTGACTTGGAGTAAAGATCATATCGAAGGTACTCAATGAAGTCCTGATCATTGTGGAAAAAATGATGCTCTTGGTTATCCAGTGACCAATTTGGTTGCCGGATATAACTTATAGTTGGCCATATACGGTTATCCTTCCTCTTCTCTTCTTCTTCCAACAACTGTTTAAGTCGCCTATCTCTTTCAGTTACGAAATGATAACTAACTGCTGCTGAAAGGACTACCGCGGCTCGCTTTTTAGGCAACTGATTGTATGTTGCAGACTCAGGGTGGGGACTGAGAGTTCAGTGGTAGGTTGTCTGGAGAAGCAATCTGATGGGAATCACTGGAGTATTGAGTGTTGAAGTTCACGGATGTGATGGGGCTTGTTATCCCTCTTGCCACAGTTGCGTAACCAAGCATAAACCTGATTTAGTGCATGTTGGCTAAACCCGCACAATCTGCCATCATATTTTCTTCGAACCCAACTCTCAGATTTAGCACGGAATAGTAACAACACGGTCGGCTAAACCTCTTTATTGGACTAGGATTTGGACTTAAAGTTCAGACTTGAAAACCAAAGTCTAGAGATTGCAAAGTCCAGACTTTGTAAACTGGCCATACCAAATGTGACAGGATTGAGATTTAGACTATGGAAAATTTTATCTGATATAAAATAATAAATATAAGATTTCGGCATGTGCTTTGTATGTGCTTACATAAAATATTCAGCATAATCTATTTTGTTATTATTATTATAACGACATCTGGTACTATTATTACAGTTTCTTTCATTATTTTTCCAGTGTCTTTTTACCTTTCTCCTAAATGTAAGAAGATTTGTCATTTCCCATAACTCTTTCAGATCATGAACAGAGCCAGCCTACAGCAAGCTGTTGCAGTTGGAGGAGCCTTAGTAGTATGTGGATTTGTGATAGTTACAGGAATTGGCTTAGGAAAGAAGACACCATGTTGTACTTCAGTTCTATCAGGCCAAAGGTATACTGATAAGCTACTAGCTTGTGGGCATGAAGGTCAAATATGGAAGAATCTTCATATGAGCAAAGCAAGATTCTCAAAACTTTGTCACAAACTATGAAAATACAGAGGTTTACACAATACCAAATATGGAAAGCAGCCTCTTGAACTGAGCCAAGAACTAGTCAATTAAAACATGTATAGATTGGTAATCTAGAACTCAATGCAGATGAGCTTTGTGGACTGGTATACTATTTTAGGCTGCTGTGGTCTTTGATAGCAGTTTGGACAGTTGCCAGATACTCTGGACAGAATGACACAAAAAGCTTCTACAACTTCTTTCACAAGAACCTTTAGGATTTGCCAGAAACTGTAAAGGACAATTAGCTAAGAAAGGCATAGAGATTGATATCATACTACCAGCATCTAAACCTGAGTAAAGGCAGAAAAGAAGGGGTAACCTGTTGGTGAAAAAAGGTAGCAGTATTCAATCTCCCATGATATGATAGAATGCTAGGAAACCAAACTGGAAGTGGGGAAAAAAAAAAAAAAATAAAGCTAAAATAAGAGGTAGGGCTAGTATCCTTTGGATTTGGCTCTTTGTGGCTAGCTTTTTAGAGAAAATCTGGATTTAAAATCCTGGTCTAATCTCGGAATGAAAATCCAGTCCAAGCCCAGGCCTGCCAAAGATGATTAGACTGAAAGTCCAGACTTGGGAGATAACCTGGATTTTGAGTCCAAATCCTGGCCTGCCAAATTGGCCCTTCAGCTTTTGCCCCCCCCCCTTGTTGGTATGGTAGGAACTGCACTGTACCGGGTTTAAACCATGAACTGACCACGATGGAGGATCATGAGTACTAGGAGTAGTAAATGATTCTTCAAGGCCACGGCTTAACCTTTCAATCCCTCTAGGCCCTGGATTCCTGGGATTTATTTATTTGGCTCTAATCCAGGTCGGTTGAGCGCCGAGAGATTAGGACTTTGGGGATATATTCCATTGTTGACAGAAATACCTTCTGGCGCACTGATGCTCCATGCCTGGCTATGCGGTGCTGTGAAACCTAGAGTCTTGTAGATGGATCTTTAGGATTGGTCTGACTGAGAGAGGTTAATGGTAAATTCTGCCGTGATTGAAGCGGCTACTCGAGTAGACGAATGTGCGGGACTGGATCGTAGAAGCTCAGCTTTTAAAAAGCCCAACACTTGGGTGCTTGTTGTCGGGATCTCGGTTAGGTCTGTGGAAGTAGGACATTGGGTTTCAGTAAGGTTCTGTCTGAATGCCGCTCGTGGGGTCTGCATCGAGTTGTCAATTGGCTGGGGATATCGTGCTCGAGTACTGATTAAATCTTGACTGAACCAACTTAGCCCCCGCTAATTGATTTGAATTCGCTGGGGGAGACTGCAGTCTGAAACTACCGTAACTGAGAGGTGAGGTCTGCTAAGTCTGCCATAGGTAGGATTTAGGGCTGGAGCAGACCATCGTGCTGTATTCCTATGAACAAGGATCCAATCCATGATGAATAGGCAAAGGGGCTTAGTCCATATTTTTTTTCTTAGGAGCAGGAGTGGGTTTTCCATTAAAGGTGACTGGTGAGGAGATGGGAGAGGAAGAGGAGGAAGGCTAGCTTTTGTTTGTGCAAAAGGGGTGAGTTCGGTCTTTGCGTCGTCGCCCCACGTAATCAGGTTCGCTTGGTGGTGTTGATGAAAGAGGGTAATAACCTTATCCAATGGGGTATGGGTACCGTAGTGTAGTAAGAATTGGCGTTCAAATGTCATACGGTACCGCTGAATGTGGGATAAGGTACTAGAGTAGGTGGTATGGGAATTCAAATTCAGAAATAATCTATCGCGATGTCATTGATCATTGGTGCCGAGGTCGTGGTGTAGGGGGTCTGGCGCTACTTGCACTCGAGCACAAGTGTGGTAGGTGTTGGATACTGTTGATAGAAGAGCCTTAACTTAAGCTTAGTATTCTACTGCGGATGAGAACTGGTCTCAGTATCGCACTCGAGTACAGTACCGTGCTGTGCAGTATTGTAGGAAGGGGAAAAATTAAGATTAGGCGCCTGGCGCGCTGCGGCTATTCCACCTAACTTTTTTCTGCATCGTTGGCGTGTTAAATATAGCGGCAACTGGGGTATACTACAGCACGGTCCCGGTACTGTGCAATATCTCTGACTAGAGATATCCCCGACCAAACGTTCGGAGTGCTCCTAGAAAATCATGGGAGTATTCTGCCTGGCTTGGGTAAGCTGATTCGCAAAGGGCTCAACGATTCGCAAGGCCGTTGTTGAGTATGTGCTCTCGGAACAAGTTTTCTAGATTCTTCTGACTACTTTGCTACACTAAGAGGTTATAGTCGGAAATTAGACAAATGGACGTTGCTTCGGTAGATCGCTTAGGTGGGTGAGATCTAGAGATGTGGAAACTTACGGCCTGGGGAGGTCGCCTAGCACAATATTGGGGATGGGTTTTTTACTGTTTCAGGGATTCAGGAGGGAACCTGCTTGAATCGGCATCCATGCAAATAAGTGAATAACAAACTGGTCTGATCTGACCGTCTGGTGGGTTCTAGCTCTTTAAATGGCACGGGAGGGCCCCAAAAGTCATTTTGCTATGCTCTCTCTCCGAGTTTGCAAGGAATGGTAGCGATCACTCAGGGAGTTGAGGCCTGCTACACGATTAGTCTTGACTACTTCATTTCTTCCGAGCCCTCAGGGTATTTGATGGGACCACTTTGATATTTGATTATCATATTGGGTTGTGCTCCTAAGTTAGCGTGCACCGTACTGTACTGTACTCGGGTACGGGCACTGTCGAGGAAGTTTAGGGAACTGTTGGGACAAGGAGTGTTTTTGATAGTCAATCTTTTAAGTTACTGCCTGTTTCTTGCCCAACTACAGGCGGGCCCCCAGTGACCTGTTATGTGGTTTAAAGTTCGTCGATGAAGCTTTCCTGGGTGCTAGCTTAGTTGCTCAGCATTCTTTGAACCCCGTGGTGTGGTAATATCTATACTTGTGCTGGATTGGATATGGGAGAAGTTACCTGTTACACAAATAGGGTAATCTGGTTTACAGGGGATATTGCTTTAAAGGGGTGATGACTAAATGAGGGAGAAGTCAAAGTAATGTGGGCAGGGGACCATTGGTAGGCTGACTAGTGACGGAGGTTCTAGTCGGGTTGGTCATGATTGCCCCTCTCAGGGCGATTGAAATTCTGAGAGATGGAACTCATTGGAAGAAATGTTTCAGGAAGGCCAAGTGTGCAAGTCCTGGAGTGCTGTATGATACTGATGTACGGTACAATCCACACTTTCACTGGTCGGTATTAGAACTAGTCTTAATTGGTCGAGGAGGCATTTGTGGATAGGTTGGCTCGCGCTCGGCCGGCCTCTGTTCACTTGCTGCGGATTTTGCGATGAACTAGATTTATTCCTCTGGAATCCAGGCGCTTATGCTCAAGCCACATGATCTGTCGCTCCGAGGACTAGGTCCTGTTGTGGAGATTGTAGATGGCACCGGCACAGGCATCATTAGGAAAAAAAGCGGAATTCCAAGAACCCCTTGGGCCGGATCGTAGCTGGCTGCCTCTGCGGAGACTCTTGTTGAAAGACACCTTCTTTTTCGGGATTAAATCTTTTGAGAGCAGGGGGGAAAGGTTTCAAATTTGACATAGGCTACCGAGTACTGGTTGTGGATAACAGTTGGGATCGACCCAAAGTCCCGAGAATGCACTAGTAGCGGTTGCTATTGGCTCGGTCTGGGTTCCCCTGATTCTCTCTGCAGGTCGTCTTACAAACATCATACTGTACTGCTACTGTACTGTACGAGTACTGTCTGCACATCCTCTCCCTTGATTGAGCTCCGCTTGATCTCCTGTTCACCATTTAATAGTGTTCCGATTGACTTGGGAATGGACGTCCTATAAAGGATAGTCTTTAGCTTCGCGAGGCATGAGAGTGGAGGTGGCGCATGGAATGTAGGTGGCATTAATTGTACTATTGAGAGGGGGGGGGGGGGTTTAAGGGGTGACTAGGATGGTGGGCTAAAAGAGGCGCCTACTAGATTGCATAATTTCATAATTGAGGTTTTTGATAGGAGGATGTTCTAAGCATATCGTGTATGATATAATTCTAGAGAGTACTCCAGAACGTTGGGATTCGGGCAATGCTTCGGGGTTCAATTCTCTGGGGTTCTCACAGACAGATCCTTCTGGTGGCTAGCATTACTTTCAACCTATTGGAATAGCATGTTATTGGTTCTGTCGTACAACGAAGTCACGATTAGATCCGCGGGATATGGTTTTGGCGAAGGTAGACCCGGTGTGATCTCATGGGATAGTGGTTTTATTTTCACCTCGGGTAGCCTGGCGAGTGGGAACGGTTTTGAGCCCAATCGAGGGAGAAACGCCCCAACTGGCCGAAGGAGGATATGGGTAACAGGGTTTGTACACATACCTTGTGGGAACTATGAACGTTTTTGAAGATAGAGAGTTTCCCTTATAGATATCTTGGTAATATACTCTTATACTAAAATTTGCGCTGTGCATGGGTTCTGGGTCGGCTATTGAGAGTGAGAAGGATATCCCTGGAATGGCGCAGCCGATGGTTTGAACCCCCCTATGGACTATGCAATGGGATTAGTGTGCAAATTTCCCTTATCCTAACGGGATAGTAAATGGGCATTGATGAAGGTATATGGGAGGGGGGGGGCACTGGATTGACTTGCGCATACGGCGGCAAACCTCGGTGTGTGGACGTCAAGGCATTTGCAAACGCCGGTATGGCATTAGCCTTATGTAGAGGCGTGAATATACTCGCCCTCATGCAGACTATCAACTACGACGGGAGGGATAGTCCACAGTACATGGTTTTATTTAGTGGTGGTCTAGCGTCCGCCCAACTTCCCACCTCTAAAGCCTTTCTAGTTAACTCCCTTGGTTATTGCCGCCACTTATCGAGATATCCTCATTCCCCTTTCGTAGGGGCAAAACTAGCCGGAGAGCAGGAGGCATGTATGTCTGGGGGTGGTCTACGGTCCTGTTGAGCATCGATAAATAGAGGGACACGCTGCACGCCTGGGCGAACAGTGGGGCAGGGTTTCATTGTGTATATCCATTCCCTTTTTGTGTGCTGTTGAAGTACGGATACTGCTAATGAATCGCCTGGTGTTTGGATAGATATATAGGGAATGCGATCCCTGACGCGTTTGACGGAGGACCTTACACCGAATGGCATCTCGGACTCTTCTATAACCTGGGGTAGATAAAAACAGTAAGAAACGGGGAGCCTCTTGGGCTCGACATCGGGGCTCACTGAGCTTTTGTACTTTCCACGCAATCACCATATACTATCGGACCCTTCGTCGGCGCTCTTACTTTGGTGTCGACGAGGGACTGCAAATACGGCTTGACGAAGTTCACTCTCGGAGTATGTGTCTCTTGGAGCTGTTGCTGGGAGGGGGTTGTATGGCGACGGGTTCGATCTGGATAAGCTATAAATCATACAACTTGGGGCTGGAATCTTGCTTCACATTGCAATCCTAGTCGCTCTAGACGACTGGTTGGCTGAATGTTACTCCTGGGACGATTGGTTGGACTGGTTAGGTAAACTACAACCGACTAGAGGAAACAAGACGGCTGATGAGAGAGAGGATTTTGAGATGTTTATGGAAGCCGGCGGATATCTCTGATTTAGGGGGGCACTATATTGTGGAATTCGGTCACTGCCGGAGAAGAATCTATTGCCTATTGCAGTGATATTTTTTTTCTGGCTATGAAGCTATCCGGCATCAAGCAGCTGCCAAGAAACAGCGTCGGCCCGGGATTCCTGTCGGAGGTTCAACTGCACTATCAGGGCACATAGTTCTCAAGGGCTCATGGAGGACGGGTTTTTTTTAGCGATATGGGTTTCGGAGCGCGATGTTTGGCGAACAGTTTCTCTTCTGAAATATCATTTTGAGATGCTTGATGGAGGCGGCTTTCCGGAGTCACAGAGGCTAAGTTTGAATAAGAAGGAATATGGTGGCTGCACATGTGATATTTTAGGAACGAAGGGGCAATTGAGGGCTGGCAGGAGAAGCTTTCTTCATATTCTTTGCGAGGTTGAGCTCGGATCTTCTAATATCTTACGCCGGTCTTCTGAGAGGTAGGCCTGAAGAATTTCAATTCCTGAGGAATTCTGGCTGTTGGGGCTATTGGGGCTATTGGGGATAGAATTTCTGTTGGCCTCTCTATCTTGGGGTTGTGTTGAAACAACTCCTGAAGATCCCACCATCACGGGAATTTGAACTTCTAGCAGGGTCTGAGAGCGTGGGAGAGAATTTACCCAGGCGGATTCAGCCTTCTGTTAAAGCAAGCATGAATCGTCGGGAAAAGGTACCTCCGGGCACAAGTGTTCCCGCAAGAGCATTACTGGAACGAAGCAAGGAGATCTCCGGCCATAAAAAATTTAACGGGCAAGGAAGAGGCAGAGCCCGGAGAATGACCTTCTGGGATTATAAATAAATGGCTGCGGGTGACCGGGCGACTTTGGTTGGCGCGGGAAGTGTTGCTGACTGGCTCTTGGGTTTATTACAGCGTGAAGAGAACTCGGTTATCGTGTTGAATACCAGTATCGGGTCAACTTTCACTGCGGTGTCCACGGTTTTGACAACGTGTCGGGCTCGTGGGGCCTTGCCGATCAAACAATAATGGGGATACCCGCACCTTGGACGCCACAATAACCAATGATTTCTATTCGTTTGAAGGGTTGTATAAGCCTTGGGGCACCGCATTAGGCTGGTAACGGTGCGGAATGGCATAACTATTCATAGGACTTACCATATACCCTTGCCTTTTTTGGTAGCAGCTATGCTAACATCCGGATGCCATTCGGATGATGGGGGTGGTTTCCTGGGCCACTGAAACATCTATCGATCCACACTCTGGTATGGAGTATGGAAACCGAGGGCAAGATGGTCGGGCCAGGAACGAGGTGTTCGGACGATTGCCGGGTACTTTCAATTCCACGTCCCCGAAAGCAATAGGAAAGGGAGCGGGTGCTGGAGTTCGGAATAATGGGGTCTGAGTCAGCCCAGTTCTTCGGTAGCACCGTAGCGCTTAGTGGCTTAGCGTGCTGGCACTCTCCCTGCCGTTACAAGTAGCGCAATACCGGTAAGATACTTGGCGCAAGAGGCTGAATAGAGTCATTTGCCACCCACTTTTTCCATTGGAAAAGCACAAAGTCTGGATCGAAATTTCTGGTTTGCGTGCACGGACATATTTAGAATAGAGTGGGGGGTTGATTTTTGATAAAAAGAAAATAAGTGCCGAAGGACTCCACCGGTATTGCTGGTCAATCGTCTTATCCGATGTTGCCCCTCAACAACCGAGCTTATCTGATAACTGCGACATGGAACTAACATTTCCGGGGTGATGAAATCACACTCGGCCTTTTTGTCCCTGAGTGGTGATGGTTAGGGCTCAGGCCGAGTTCACGGATGCACTTGGGTAACGGAAAGAAGGGTGGCAAAAGGAGTTGGCCTCAGTGGTTATATTCGTTGCGAGGGTAGTTGTGGACTGCGGAGTCCCGCACATGATGGCATTTGTGGTGGTTTTGTGGTCCAATCTTTTGCAAAGCTGGGCTGGCTGATCCAAGAGGGCACTGTCTAGGGGTTCCGGCGCTGCGGCCCCCTGTCCCGGTTGCTCGACAATGGATGTGGTTCGATCGGGTCTAACGATCCGATCCAGTGGTTCTTTTCTGCCTTTAATTGCCTAGGCAGCCATTTCAGCTTCGTTGGATTTAACACTGGGTTTTAGTAGCTGGTACTCCACTCATGGGGCTGCGGCTCTCTCGCGCCGCGGGTGGAATTTGGACATGTGCTGTAATGCGGTGGGGCAGTTGGTGCCTCAGTACCAGATTCATAGAGGTCAGCCGGAAGCGACTTGGGGGGATTTCGGCACGTTGAATATACAATCACTATTTAACACGATAGCCGAAGTAAGCGGGTAATGCGGGGCTTAGAAACCCAATTTTATTTTCCCTGGGCGCCCTAAAGGTACAGTACCTAAAGTAACTGCAAACCACCCACAGCATCACAGCTATGCAATAAAGTACTTTTATTGGTTGATGTGCTGTGGGAAGACTCTACCTGAGCTTGAATTGTTGGCATTGGAACCTTTGACCGTGGGCGCAAGGAACAGCGCGTTTATTTTACTCTACGGGAGGGTCTTTGGCATTCGCTATGGGCTTTGTCCTTTCGTCTCTCCCGGTATTTTCGCAATATCCTATGCGAACACGCATTGCTTAGCTGACTTTTATTGGCTCTGGACCCGCTTAATTTGGACTCCAAGTTCATGATATTAACGGATTGGCGGCTAAAGTTGATACAAGCAGGGTGCGACTGGAGACCTAGCACCAAGCTGGTTGAAACTCTGTGGGTGTATTGCCGTCGGATGTCGAGGAAGCCGCAGCACACACAGATGCCGTTTGGAAATTCCGAAAATGTCCTATAGTATGTATGTGTGATGTACGAGGCTGGCGCCAAAAATGATGAGCAGTTGCAACAAAAAACAACACTTAGAATTCAGATACAGAATACTCTGCAGGCAATATCTCAACCACAAAGAAAACTAATAGGATGAAAGTAAACTAAATATTACAATGAAAATTGACTTTAAAGAAAATATAATCAAAATTGCGTTTGCATGCCTCTTTGTTGTTTGACCTGTCTGAGCCGATTGGGCATACTCTCAATATACCCATTCTAATCTTCCAGTTCCAGATTCTCCCACTGCTCTTCTACAGCCTCACACATTTCCTAAATGGTTCCCGGAAAGCTATCACGTGCCTTGATGTGTTGCTTCATCAAGTGCCAGACGTTTTCGATGGGGTTGAGGTCTGGGGAGGCAGCTGGTTGAGGATGTAATGGTATGCCTAACTTCGCCTTGACCCCAACCAAGGCACGGCGGGTCCCATGTACTAGTGCTCTGTCTTCGACATATTGGGAGGTGGGGGATACTGAAAAACCTAACAAACTGTGGAAAGTGGTGGAGACGATAGGTTCTAGGACCTGTTGTTGATAGTCCTTCATAACCAGGCCTTTTTTTCCACTACCAACAAGAAAAACAAGGGGCAACTTCCAATCATGACTGATAGCTCCCCAAACATGAACAGAGCTCCTTCCACTATGAAAGGTATGTTGTAGACAATGATTATGGTAGCATTCATGTGGTAAACGGGTGACCCAAGTGGATCCTCATTTTGATGTATCGAAGAAACACTCATCAGAGTACATGAGTTTTCTCCCAAAGTCAACCGGTTTTTGCCAGTGCTCACTGCCATACCTCATCCATTCACGCTGATTCTGTTGATCGATAAAAGGCTTATTGCAGGCTTTACAGCATAAATAACCATAGTGCGAAAGGGCCCTCTGGATTGTCCATCCTGATACAGATAGCCCAACTTCCTGACCAAGCCGTCTCCAGTACAACTTTCTCCCTTCCCATCCGCTTCGAAGCAGACCAGTCAACTGACGAATATCGTGTTTGTCCAAGTGGCATGGGCGCCCAGGTCATAATCTTGTCCATCTAAACCTTAGTGTACGACTCCATTGTGAAACAGTGGCACATGGAATATTAGTTTCATGGGCCACTTCTGACTGTGATATGATGGAGGTCCGATCTCGCACAGAGAAATATGCCCCCGTGCAAGCCCCGAGTGACTAAGCTGTGAAACTGTTGTCGTGAGAAAATGTTCTGGAACAGAGAGTGTAGGAAAACTGAGATGTGTATATTCAATATATATGACAAGCATGTAGTCAGATGTGTCCATGTAGAGAACGGAACATAGCGCAGACTAGATACAGTTTTGTGGTGGCCCGCACTGTGGGCTCTGACCACACAACACCAGTCACCACCATGCAGTCTGGTTACAGCCCTGCTCATACCTATAAGTGTGTCCTAACCTAACAACCACGATGGTATTACTCCATCACTCCCCTTAATACCATCGTCTGTCCACAGAGAAAAAGAGAAAAACACTTTTGAAAAAGTAAAAAAAAAAACCAAACATCTCCATCCCATAGACGAATTACATAGAAAGTGACAACATGTCAAGAAAACCCTGGTGTTTTGCTCTTTCCAATCCCTTACTAAGCCTATCTGCAATCATTGCATCAGTCTTAACATATGAGATATTCACACCTCTATCCCTGACCAATTCGCACAACCAGAAATATTTCACACCCACATGTCGGGTTGAATGTCTAAACTGCCCATTCTTCAGACTGGCTATACATGCTTGATTGTTATTGAACGCCGATATCAATGGTCTCACTTCACTTTCACTTCCACAAAGCTACTCCTGTAACTTCTGTAGCCAAATGGCTTCTTCAACAGCATGTGCCGTAGCGTTGAATTCAGCATCTATGGTGGACTTCGCAACAGTCTTTTGCCTCTGTGACTTCCAATGTACAATGGTTCCATACTGATCCAGAATCACAAATCTACTCGTAGACCTCATGCCGTCAACTTCTCCTGCAAAATTGGCATGTGTATAAACCTCCCTTAGGGCATTTCCTTGATGTCTTTTCCCTCCCCTAATGGCCCAATTGTCTCCTTTGGTGAGATGCTGACGTACACCCTGTGTCTGTCTCAGACAATGTAGGATTCGCTTTACTGCCGCCCAATGCACTGTTGATGGATCTGCTGAGAAACGTCCCACTATCGCACTCGCATAGGCAATATCTGGCCTAATAGTAACAGCCGCATAGGTAAGACAGTGGACAGCCTCCCGGTAATGATGCTTATCTGTCACTTCTTCCTCATCTACCTTATTGTGTAGCTTGCTCTTTGGATCCATCAGTGCTGGGCACCCCTTGCAGTTCTCCATATGAAACCTAGTGAGAACACTTTTCCAATATGCATCCTGGCTCAAGTAGATCATTCCCTTGGCTTGATCTCGTTCAACCAACATGCTTAAGAAAAACTTAACATTTCCCAGATCTTTCACTTTAAACATTTTGCTTATCGCCAACTTCATCCTTGTGACTTCCACTCTACTTCCGATAAGTAGCATATCGTCCACCCAAATAATGATAGTCATTCTGGATTTCGTAGTATAAATTCCAGCTTTGTACTTAGAACTTTCCATTCCCAGTTCTTTCTTTAGATGTGATCTGAGTGTGTTGTACCAGTTACAACCAGCTTGCCTGAGACCATAAAGACTTTTTCTCAACTGAACAACCACGTTTGCATGTGCGGTTCTTGTCCCACTGTTATTATTTTGATTCACGCTCTCGAGGACTATCTTTTGTCTGGACAGTACGCCAAACTCCTTTGTCAGTTGAAGGTATACCACCTCACGTATGTCGCTTTCTAGAAAAGCTGTAACAATGTCCAGTTGCACAATCTCCTCATCTTCCACCAATGTCTTCGATAAAATGAGTCGAATATGCTGGAAACGAGATTGTCAGACTATAGGTTTCCACGAAGTCAATACCAGGATGTTGTCAAAAACCATGAGCAACCAAACGTGCTTTGAATCGTGCAACATGCCCATCTTCCCCTAACTTCTCTTGTAGAACCATGCGTGACGAAATCATACGTAGAGATTCCATCATCTCTTTTTCGCCTGACACAACTGACCAGGTGCCATGTGCTTCGAGCGACTCTAATTCTGAATTGATAGCCTTAACCTATTCGTTTCTGTCTGCACTATTCAAGGCTGTAGAAATCGCAGTAGGTCTGTTCATTACTATGAAGGTATAATCGATTCCGAAATTCACATCGTCTTCAGCTGGATCGTTACTCCCATTCTGGGGGTCTATGCTGCTTCTCCTGCTTCTCCTCCTGATAGTAGACAGTTCATCAGTCTCTTCCGTATCCCTAGTGCTTTCTTTTCCATCTCTCCAGACACGACCGAGACTTTTAGTATTCTGCATTTTGTCATCCATCCGCTTCCATCTACCAACTCCAGTAATGCTGCTTTGCTCTGCAGCTTCCTTCCTGTCTTGGATTCTTTTCTTCCTTGCGACAGACTCCAGTATTGAAACTGTTGATCTCAAATGCAAATTTAGCGCTAGTGGTGGTAGCGGCTCTCGTGATTGACGTGTCCTCCTCATCACAGGGGTTTCTTCCTGAGCCTCTGGAGGCATGTCTGGTTTATTCATAAATGGTACAAAAATCTTCTGATCTGTCAGGCTGAAATATGATGTATTCTCGTAAAAAACAATATCATGCAAAACTACTAGATGTCTCATTGTCGGATTATATAGGGAGTATTGTTTTGTAGTTTCCGTATATCCTACAAAAACCATCTTGTCGGCTCGAGGACTCCATTTCTTATCTGTCTCTTTCGCTGGATGAACAAAACCATATGCTATACATCCCCACACTCTCAGGTGCTTGATGTTCAGCTTCCATTCAAGCCATAACTTGTACGGTGTAGTGTCTATCCCATGTGTCCCTTTTAACAATAACACGTTCTTCAGATCGACTGTAGCTTGTAGCGCTTCCACCCAGTAGTTCTTCAGTTCTCCAGCGTGCTGGATTAATGCGTTGGCTCTCCCCACTAGAACTCTGTTACTGTTCTCAGAGACTCCATCTTCCTGTGGCATGTAGGGCGCCGTAACTTGCCATTTGATCCCGCATTGCTTTAGTTCCCTCTGGAACTTGCTGCTGGAGTATTTACCTCCTCCGTTGGTTCGAATCGCCTTGATCTGGTGGCCCTTTTCCTTGTCGCTGAAGAACTTCTCCACCACCACCTTGTAATTCTGAAAATGGGTAGCTGCCTCATTCTTAGACTTAAGAAAATAAACTGATGTGTACTTGGTAAAATCGTTGATAAAAAGCATGAAGTATCGGTATCCCCCTATAGACTTGCTTTGCCTCGATCCACAAAGGTCTGAATGGATCAACTCCAAAGGTGCTATCATCCAGTGGGTTGATGCCCTCAATGGCATACGTGTTATCTTCCCCGCAATGCATGCTGTGCAGCGATTCTCCTCATGGTTTGCTTGCAAGCATGGCATTCCACTCACCACCTCCATGTTGCTCATCTTTAGCACAGATGGCAGGTGTAGGTGTCCAAGTCTGTGGTGCTAGAGTACGGTAATCGAGTTGTCTTTCTTCGAAATAAGTAGACCCAGGTCGACGTGCTTTCCGTTCTGCACCAGCTTGTAAAGCTTATTGTATTTTTCCACAATGGCGATCAAAATCCCATCTTGGTAAAATTCCACCACATCATTTGTGAATGCTATCTTGACCCCCTTCTTGGTCAACTGGCTGACTGAGATCAATCCAGCATCTGTTGCGCCTGGTACATGAAGGACGTCGGTCAAGAACAACCTCTCGCAGCCATCCTCAGGTGTCCATATATAGGTTTGAATGGTCCCAATACTAGCAGCGAAAACAAGCCCCCCCGTTGCTGTTTTCATTTGACATTGGTTCTCCAGCAAAGTAATATAAGTTCTCTTAACGAAAATATGTTGATCTCCAGTCATGTGGTTCGTGCATCCAGAATCGACCCCCTATTCCATCTCATTGGGAACGCCTACTCCTTCCTGAACCTGTTCCACGGTATATCTATGGTCCACTTCTTTGCTTTCTCTCTCTCTCTCTTGCTGCATTGGTTCTGCATTCCACTTCTTATACCGTATTTTCTTCACTCTGTAGAACATGATCATTGATTCTAGCTGAATGTCTCCTCCGCTGGGGTAACAATCTCACAATGTTTCTTTCTTTCCTTCCTCTCCCACCTGACGCGTTGTCATTCTGCTCCTACCAGCAATCGGCCTTTTTATACCCTGTCTTCCCACCGCCATGACAGGTTCCAGTGAAAGGATTAGATCTCTGACTTTTGCCCTTTACTCTTTGTGCCGCTTGAGTAGTTGGACTGGCATTCTTGTATCGTCTGGGGTAGGCCTTTCTGCTATTGGCAAATAGTACTTGTTCGGAAGGTAGTGATTTTTCTCTACGAAGGTCCACCTCGTATGTAGTAAGCTGTTGTTGTAGTCTTGTAAAACCAGTGACCATAGTTTGCGATAGAAGAGATGCTTTGGTTACCATTACCCATGTCTTCTACTCCGGAGTCTTTGGTAGGCCTTCAAAGATGTGGAAAATCAGTTGCGCATATGTCCGGGTCTGCCTGCATATCATCAGCTTATCTTGCAGTTCTTTAATGTCGTTCAGATACTTGAGTACAGTACCAGCATCCGTGAGCATTAATTTATACAGCTCTCATTGCAAATGATTTGAGTCATAGCCTGTAGCTGTTTTGTAATTCATGTTTACATCGTACTAGATACCTCTAGGCATTTCCCACTCTGAACCGTAGTACTGAATTGTGATGGCATCCGTCATTACCAAACGTAGAGTACTAACTGCTTTCTGCATACGAAGCTGCTACTTCTGGTATCTCTCTATCTTCCTCTTATATTCCTTGACATCCTTCTCCTCCTCGCTATCTGGTCTTTCCAGTACCTCCTCAATACCGTCAACAAGGTCCCAAAGACCCTCGCATTGGAGATAATCTGTCATCCTCATCACCCACATTCTGTAATTGGTTCTATCCAGCTTCACAAAGCTCATGCCAACCAGCGACAATGAACTTTCTTGTTCATTCATCTTTGCTCCTGATAGTGATGGTGCTGCTTCTTCTAAGCTCAATACCGAAAGGTATGTAGGACAGTGTACTGTTGTAGTGATAGGTGATTACCGGAAAATGTAGAGAGGGAGGTTCACCAGTAGAAAAAGCTTTCTTTCATTATCATGGGCTGATGGAAATTTTCTCCTATCAGTGGCCAATAATCCCGATGGATTTGGCCAGGCTTATAACCTGATGGAGGTCTGATCCCACGCACAGAAATATGCTGCCATGCAAGCCCTGAGTGACTAAGCTGTGAAGCTGTCATCGTGAGAAAATATTCCAGAACAGAGAGTGTAGGAAAACTGAGATGTGTATATTCGAAGTATATGACAAGTGTGTAGTCGGATATGTCTATGTAGAGAAAGGAACGCAGCTCAGACTAGATACAGTTTTGTGGTGGCCCACACAGTGGGCTCTGACCACACAACACCAGTTACCGCCATGCGGTCTGATTACAGCCCTGCTCACACCTACAAGTGTGTTCTGATCTAACAACCATGATTGTATTACTCTATCACGGTAATCCTGTCTCTAATAGAGTAATTACTCTAGTTCACATCGATGTCGTCCATCCACCCATTGGAGGCTGCCGTGGTGGGGTATTCATTTTTTAAAGTATTGGTAGGTGGTTGCGATAGTGAAAAATTTGCATGTTGCTGCTCATCATTTTTGGCACCAGCCTCGTACAGTAGGTAGGTTGGGGAGGGTCCGGGTGTTAGCTAGCAGGATCTGCTGCTAGGGAGACTTTAGGCAGGGGTGGCACCGCGACCATCGTTCAGAAAATCAAAAGCTGACCACATTTCACTATTGAAAACTTAGGCTCTTGGTTGGCGTCCTCGCTCATGGTAATGAGGGCTTAACTTTGAGCCCCAAGTTCCTGTATAGGAGCTGGCAGAGAGCGGTATTTCGTTCCAGAATACCCCGCCACAACAAGAAGGGAGTGTGCTTCAAGCTTGTGGTGGAGTTAGCGCATTGATTAGGCCTAACAATCCCTTTCCCCCATAAACCAATCATTTGGGAAACGAATGCCAATATCGCTGCCTTGCGTGGCTTGGGAATAGTTAGTGTCATGAGGGGTAATAACAAGAGGCAACTATAGGCTACTCTTTCAAACAGCACCATTCTGGAGCTCTCGAAGTGAATTTTGCTTGTGGTTAGAGATGCAGAGGCTCTCATTGGTTTACGTTGGTATATATTAGAAGCCATGTTGCCCTCGGCCATATTCTCATTCCCAGACTGAGATCAACACACGATACAGGAAAGATACACACTCTCTAACCCCCAGCTCGACTTACTCGAATCTCAATTTCATTTGTACCCGCTCTTCCACCCTTTAATTCTCGTCTCCGGTGCGAAATTTGAGCAGTTTTATATATCGAGAGTCCCACTACAGAAGCCCCCACTTCGACATACCTCCAACCACCGAGACTGCAACCGCTAGAAACAATCGAACAAAAAGATGTGCCATTTTAAGGTGGTCAAGTGGACGGGATGCGGTTGTGAGAGGAAGGTCACTGTATACATATGTTCACAAGGTAAATTCTTCCAATTCCTTAGCATTGGTCTTATACAATGCTTTGAATCGCAGGTCTTGTCTTGCCGATTTCAAAGTTATCCAGATACTTTGAAATCCTCTTACATTGGCATTAGCTAACGTTGGCACTCTCAAAGGGAGCGACGGCAACTGCAGCGGTGCCTCCAAGTATGAAAGAGGCGTTCGTGGAGGGGTGTGCGGGCACCAAGACTGCAGGTATTATGAGTATAATCGCTCTACTAGATGGAGCACCTCAAGCAACGAAGCGTTTCCGGAGCAGCATAATTGGTATACTTCGTCATCAGCTCGGCGTTCCTCTAGCCGCCAATCCCCCACAATTTCGGCCTATGGGGCTTACTACACCTCGGGAATGAGAGGCCCAAAATCCGGGCTGGCGTCATATCCTGACTTCGAGCACAGGTATACCGGCATCCACAGACACTTTGCGCAGCAGTAATTGCTCTCTTGTCAATTGGAGAACAAACCTGAGCATACCCAAGGCGCTGACCGGGGCCCCCACCGGAGTTCTAATTGCATAGTTCGCTGAGGTCGAGGGAATGCCGTCCCTGCCAAGCTTCTTGACACTATTTCGAGAGGTTTGTTCATTTCAATGTGTCCGTCTCCAACAGAGGGCAATGGGGAGTTCTGCCAATGAGTGGGCAAGTTACCTCTGGGCACCGTTGCGATGTCTTGAATTCTTAATTTCTTGCGTTTTCTTATTCTTATTCGGGAGTCTGGTGTTCTTTTTTCATGCCCCTGATACCATTGGAAGGTCCTATTAGATGTTTCATTCTATCTCATTTATAATTTTTTCTCTCTCCTATTCTTACTTATGTTTTCTCCCTCCCTCCCCCGTCCCCCTTAATGCCCTTTTCTTCTTCTTTAGATTTAGATTTTCCCCTTTTATCCTTTTAGATGGTCTGGTGTTCCGGTGGTATTTTTACAGCTGAATGCTCTTGTTACCCAACATTTCTTTCCCTTACCTAGACTGGCTTCTTTCCTTTTCTTTTCAACCCATACACTTTGTACTGGTATTTTAACTTATAATTTTTCGAGCTTTAATATTGTGCTATTACCTGAACATGAAGAGTGTCCTTTAGTTACCGAAATATATTTTGATTTGCTTGTTGGGTCTAGATTTGGGTGCGTGCTGGGAAATTGTACCTTTTTTTTTTCATGCCCAAAAGCCCGTTGCCAACCCGTGAGTCCGCCGAACGAGGCGAACCTGGTAAATGGAAGAGGGGTTTTTTCTTTTTTTTCTTCCTTTACGGATTAGCGGTAATTGTACCTTACCTTATCCTTGCTCGCTTGGTGGGTTTTAACGTTTCCAGAACTAGATGGAACGTTAAGGGTTCCAAACCGTTGGTTCGACTGCGTGATGTGGGTGAAATTCCAGGCGCTTGGACAAGATAACCGAGCAAGATCAGCCGCAAGAGAACTGGGAGGCGCCACGACCCAACGCCCTACCTTGCCGATCAAATTAATCGGTTCCTGAGGCTCCTTGTCTGATATGATTGGTCCATTCATCTATTATTCTGGGGGGATGATATTTACCGTTGTATTCGCATGATGTAATACTTTTGTCTGGAGGCAAAAGCCATTAGGGTGGCCGGGGAAGGAACGCCAATTAGCGTGGGAATTTTACCGGTTGCTGAAAGTGCAAAGCTAGGGGCCAAGTCTTAGGCAGTGAGAAATATGATAAGGGGCAACATATACCGGGAAGTGCGGTAAGGTACAGTACTCGAGTACAGTACAGTACCGTAGTGTGACCGTTGGGGCTTCTCGCTCGCTGTGCTGTGCGGTGCTGTCAAGTGTCGCGCGCACAGGGCCACCGAAGAGAGAATGCGAGTAATTCCCGACGTCTGATATGACACTCAGGCAGATGCCTTTTATATCACTCGGAGTGCGCCTAATGGGGGGTGTGGAATTATTAAACCCCCGGTAGTGTAGGTTCCCGATCGAGGGTATACTTGCCAGCGGCATTTTGGGGGGGGTTTCTATTTTTTCAGTCCCCTCAGCCTGCGCTTACTTGGCGTGGTTACTGAGCACTGGTCAGTGCTGCACCAGCACCAAGCATCTGGAAGCTTAGGATTATGGTGCAACGGAACTTGAAGAAAGACAAACACCTCCTGTGCCGGTAATTAGTAAAGAAAGGTCGAATACTACGGCGAGAATGCGCCAACGTCGGAGAACTCTGAACTCTGGCATGCGATGCATGGCATGTTGAAGGCGATTCCGGGCGTGTGTCAACTTTGGCGCTGGTTTATTCTTTCCCAGCTGGCTTTCCCAACACTGCCCGGAGTCCAGCAATGGATGACCCCGAAGAATAGTGGTTGAGACTCGGGTGCATTTAGTGTTTTATCACGTGATTGGTGTACCCGATCTAAACCTTCACTCGTGCCTCGACAAGAGAGTGTAGTTGTGCTTGTAGCGGGGGTGTGCCGGAGAGTTATTCTTCGGAAGGACTCTGTGCCAGTGAAACTATCCATGAAAGGGCTCATACTGTTACCAATCACTTGGTTTCTGGCCTTACCATACGATTGAATCATTTGGATTTCCTTCTTGCGAACCGTCGATCATTGCCGGGAGCCCCAGACTTATCCGGGATCGTCTGTGCCTCTGCATCGGAATATCGCCTAAGCTGTATCTTGTTCGCCCTTCCTCCCCACAGGATCTTGCAGGTGTGAGCGTGCATCCAAGGTTCCGGCAAAAAAGAAAAACAAAACATTTTTTTCGTGCACCACGGTTCGGGTTGGAGGTTCGGTTGGGCAAACTATTCGCGACCCATACCAACGGTTTTGCTGTGTCCGGGAAAAGCATCACAAGGTTTCGCTCTTGAAACCGATCCTGGAGCCTGGCCCGCCACATATCCTAGGGGTTAAATTCCACAATAGCCTTCTTGACGTCAAGCGGGTGAACTTGCTTTGGAATTGTTGTGCGAATGGATAATTGTTTTGCCGATGGGCGGCGTTACCCCTCTACCCAGGGCACCGGTTTCTTGGGACCAAAAACAACTCGGGAAATTTGAGATCGAATACAGCCTCTGGCACAATGCTCGTAAAGAAAGATTGGAAAACGAGTCACAGGATTTCCGAGCGCTGAGGGGAGCGACTGATGGCTCGAGTCAATTGATGTCGGTGTTTCTAACCCTACATCCTGTGACTCGATCTAGTATCACTACCGTATTGAGATAGCGCCAAGCGTGGCGGTACCTGTACCGACAAGAAGGGTTTAAATTAATGCCTCAACTCGGTCTTAGTTTTTCATGCTGGAGCTCGAATTTCATCATTGGCCCCGAGAGTGGCTTTTTGTATGAAATATCATGGATTGGGTGCAGGGGTGGAGAGGGCGACATCCCTCCATTGTTTGGGGTGCTTGCAAAATTCAGTCCTGCAGGTGACTCAATATGATACCATGAAAAGCCATCACGGTGTTTGACCGCGCTCTGAGATCGGTGTCTCAAGGGATCCATAGGGATTGACCACCACCACCCCTCCTATACTTAAAGCAGTTCCAGACATTGCAGTAGGGCGTTGTGAGATACGCGAGACCATCGGCTGGCGACCTGCTACCATAGCTAGTGCCCTACTGCCATCGCGGTAAAAAACTAGCATCATTCTGCTCTAAATTCTGTTGTTGGGAAACATTAGATCTATTGGATATGCGAAAGAGCACTATGTCAGGTACTGGGGTTGTACCGCAGGAGATCTAATTTGCGGTCTAGTTTCACTAGTTTGACATCGGGAGATGCACGGGAATCCTGCTTTTTGCGATGAGCCGATTTGGTTTTATTGGTGTTTGTTTCTACATTATCTCCTCTGTTTATGTCATTCATGGGGTCCCTCCTGGGCGCAGGGATGGTGCCCTGGGGAGGTATTAGTCATCTACGGGTATGGTAGGGCACCTTGAATCCATTCACAAAACGGGGAAAAAAAAGGCATTCCACAGTGTCATAGCAACTTCCAGCCTTGTATGTGGCAGTGGGCTACCGTAAAAACTCGAACAATTGAACCCCGAGCTAGGACGCTGGAGTTGTCTTTGCTGGTATGGTGCAGTGTTTTTTGCATTTCTTCTTCTTCACAATCTGGGGCTCAGGGGATCAGCTTTTGCAGTGTTTTTGGACCCCTATCCAAGAGAGGGAATTCTGAACGCTCTAATGGGTAGGTCTATTATGGGATGGAATGCATTTTATGCGGGAAAATTTCTGTGAGGCTGGAGAAGTGGCGCATGAAAGCGTCGAAAATAGCTTTAGGTGTGTTACGATAAGATTCATAAGCGCGGGGGGTGAGCCCATAGCCACAATCCAAGGACAAGGAATTCATGGGGAGCCATTAGATAAACCTCTATAAGTCAACTGATAGGTCCCCCTGCGGGGCAATTTCCATCCCTATATTCTGCTGGGATGGACACAGTTCGCCGGTGCCCGCCTTGCGGCTAGCCGTTTGAGTGTAACCGTCTCCTACCGTATGTCGCTGCGGCCGCGGCCTGCGTCCGTAGTTGTTAATTCCGATGAGTAATGGCGGCCAAGCCGTTGTCCCTTGTGTGAAGACCTCCATAAGAATACTGAGAGTAAGCTTGAGTTAACTCACCGGTATCGTTGTAACTATGTATAGGACTCACTATTTGTACAGTACACTCTTTGCTGGGAGCGAGGGCTGGGTTGGATCTGCCTGTTGAACCAAGCTGATCGGCACACCGGT
Source organism: Tuber magnatum (assembly GCA_003182015.1). Lineage (NCBI taxonomy): Eukaryota > Fungi > Ascomycota > Pezizomycetes > Pezizales > Tuberaceae > Tuber > Tuber magnatum. Next base: position 1,926,452 of record PYWC01000021.1, on the reverse strand, counting down.
ACTCGAGTACGGTATCAGACTGTGCTCGTACAAGTACTCGAGCGCCACCAGTACCGGTACCGCAACCGTGCGCTTGGCGTTTATCTCATGTACAGTACGGAGGCGCAGGTCTTCCCTTGAGGAGGTTGCTTGTGAGTCCCTCTTTTTGTGTATTGAGAGATAAGGCCTAATCTGTCGAGAATTTTTGCCTGGGGGCCGGTTGACCAATCACAATACCGGTATACAGATTTTTAGGTTTCCGAGTCTCTCAAATCCGAACCCATTGCTCGTATTTCCAGTACTGTACGGTAATCCCACACAATGCGCTAGGAAAACGCTATGCTAGGCTTCTTTCCTTTGTTTTTTTTTTACCTCGCCAATCGCGCCTGTGGAAGCGACCGATGTTTGGTAACCTATTACGATCAACTGTGTCGTGCGCAGGGTGATTGGTAGCGAGCGACCCTGGTTCACGAAAAATCGGATTCGGAAGCTGCAGGCTGCCTTAATCCTTTCTCCTGCTTTGTGCAACGGCAATGATGGGGCATTGCTAGCGCCAATAACAGCGAGATGAAGTATATGAGATGGGCTGACAGTACCGGGGTCGGGTTTCTTTGGAGTGAATGGGTTTCAACTGGGTAGGTTGTTTGGTTTGGGCTCGCGCGGTGTGGAAGTAGAGGGGGGCCCGAAGGAAATGTGTGACAATGCTCATGATATCAATCTGTGGGGTCATGGGCTTGGCTCTTTTGCCAAAATCGGAAGTCTGTCCGTTCAAGCAGCCGCTCCACCGCACTTGGTTGTAAGAATTACGCTTATTTCTCATAACCTCCCACTATCAGTAGAGGCACTGGCTTCTAGGGATATTTGCTTTATGAGCGGTATCTATCACCAAGCAGATCGTAAGGGCTTTCTTGACCAGGATCAAAGGACTTGTGAACTCGACGGAATGGAGTAAGGTATGGGTTCCCAGAATGAAGAATCTGAACATTTGGGTCCGAATTGAGTACTCGAGTATGGGCACTGTGAGAATATTTGTATCTAAGTCACTTGCACTTGTGATAGTGGAGTAGACATAGTGAACAAGATATATCTTTAAGACTCATAGATTAATCCAAGCTTGCATGTTCTTCTACCTGAAAGGAAAAATACACCCCTATTTATACCCTTCTATGGTTATGCGAACACTGACTCATACCAAGGAAATCTATAGAACCTGCTAGAATCTTCTAGCATAACAACAGGTCGTGTGACTGTGTCACATGACTGACACAGTCACACCACCATACAGGAATAGGATAATGTAATTTTGAACATGCTGAGATGTGCATAGACAATTTGCCATACAAATTTTCGCCCTCTGTGTTCGGGATCTACCAAAACTTGTACTCGGGTACAAGTATCCAGTAGTAAGTACTGTATCTCAATTGAAAAGTTTTGTTTTTTATATCCTGAAATATCTGATTACTTTTCCGATAGGGAATTTCCTTTTGCATGAGCAACTTATTTGGCTTGATGATTTTATGAATTGTTTTTCAATTATTATTTGATTGTGGTTTTTACTATTTGATTGTTTATTTAGGGGGTGAGATTTCCTTTGTTTAAGTGGGTTTTCGGGCCATGCTTTAAGGGGCTTGCCATGAATTCCCTGTAGCTTAGGCTATAAATAAATAGAGGATTTAACAAAAAGAAAGTATTTTATCTCAAGATCTGGCTTGTGTTACATAACCCTTCAACCAGGAAATTAAACAGTTTGTTCGCATTCGGATACTTAGTGATGAATACAAGTACTGTATAATACCTTGTATCTGAAAGGAACACCATGAGAGGTGCAACATGTAATGTTCAACCCTGTAAACACCTAGTACTAAACCCTAAATATCTAAATTTCGCCTTCCTGTAAATTATTCTCATAATAATAGAATTATTCTATGTTATTTTCAATATTCTAAGATCAGTGTATATAGTCTACCAGCCTACATCTTCAATTCTATTATCTTAAATCGACTCCATTTCCTATTCAACTCTCCGTTATAGTGGAATTACAATTCTTTTCGGAATCAGGCTCTGTTCAGACATCAAGCTCTTCCACTTCACAACCAAGTTGACCCCTATGTATTAATCAATTGACACTATGGGGCCATGCCTGAATTGTGATAATCTGGTAGGCTAAGTTATCTAAGTGGCAGAGCAATAATAGTATGCTAGCCAGCAGCCAGAGCCCTCCCTCCAGTAGTTCTACAATCCAACATGATGATTGTAAAATCCTAATTTTACGATTAATTATTTTTAAAGTTATTATATGTAGTATCAGGAAGTACATTACAAGTTTGAAAACATCATTCAAAGTTACAGAATTCCGTGAGACCTCCAGTAAATCCACTGCCTGTAATTGAGTCCAAAAATAGTATAGGGCTTAGTGTTGATTCCAGCATTTAGCCATTCAAGTCCAAGTCTGAAAATCAAGCTAGAGACATAAGACATACTCTTGATCTTTAGTCTAATTGACCATGTTGCAAGCTTATCCCCTCTGCAGTGAGACTGGGAATTTTACAATCTGCACAAAAGGCATTATGGAAACTTGTTAGACTACATAGTAGACAGCCAAAACTTCATGAGTTGTATTTTGCCTGGTATCTTCAAGTCTACACGTTTTTAAAACTACAGGTGAAACAGGAAGAAAAGGCACTTTCTGGACCAGATTGCTTTACTGGAGTTGTACCAGTATTGGAAGTGTTAGGTGGTAGCCGACTCTAAGGACCAGTGAGTTCTGACTAAGGCCCGATATGTGACGAAGTGAATACTAAGAAGGCTCATATAGATTCAAAGTTCTTCAAACGGAAATGGATAAAGTGTATCATATAACAAATATATTGATAAGATCTCTTCTCTGTCACTGATGATGTCTGTAAAGGCATGGGAGGAACCTCAATATTCATATTCTATATGTGGGTACTTGTGGGCTATCCAATCTTCCCATATCTCTGTCTGTTTCTGTGGTGCGAACTTTGTAGACCCTGAAAACCTTTACCTCCCTTGACTCTGATATGTGCAGACCGCAGAGAGAGTATTCTCATCCCTCACCTCACAATGTCCACTCTGCTCATAGTCACTCGAACCCTTTCACTGTGGCAAGTAGCTACTGGTTTCTTCTTTGCATACAGTGTGATCAGCTCTAACGACAGAGTTATCAATACATCTGGATTCATTATCCATCGGCATCAACCTGCAGGAGGCCTGCTCTTTCCTTCTCGTGCCAATAGCATTTAAGCCTCTTTGATGCTCAGGGCTAATCTTTCATGCAGCAGGCTATCTGACAGCTTTACCTTATCATGCTTCTGGGTGTGGATAATGATCATCTCTTTGGTGTTGTTCTCTCTTCAGGATTTCCTCCGCCTTCCTCCACCAACTGACTTGAAATTTGGTCTTGCTACCTGTAATATAGCCAGGGACTCTGATTAGAGTAGCCAACCTCTCCCCACTTAGCATCTATGAGTTGGCGCAGCTGAGTGATCTTCTCAAGCATTTATCTCCACCACCAACCCACCAAATTAATTCATTTGCCCTTATCAGAATAGCCAAGAATGCTCTCGTGACGACTCAGTGAAAACCCCTTGCTTGGCGACCTTCGGTGGTGGTGTAATTGCGGATTTTGTACTGGTATTATGTTGGTAGAAATTATCTTATTCTCTAAACTCTCCAACAGACCCTAAGATTGCATACATGACCTTTTGCCAATAATCATGTGACATGCCTATTATGCTATACCAGTTCGTCTTAGGTATAATACAAGATCGCCTCACTAACAGTTTGGCTTGAATCTCTTTATCTATTTCTCTAATAGTGCACATATTAAATTCCTTTAAGGACTTGGCAAGATAGGGTGAAAAACCTTTGTACATTTACTTGGCCATGTCTAGGGAAACCTTTCCTTGTCATCCTTCCTCTATACCCATGGCATCTCTGAGTTATCCCTATGAAATCCTTCTACTAACTCCATGGCATGCTCCAAGTACTCCAGCAGCTCCCAGGTATTTGCATCTTCTGAACACCCCTACCATTTTGCAAAGTATCTTAGTTCATGGGTCCTCTTGTTGCGTCTGTGAACCCTGCGAGTATAAGAAATGATCTCTCTTTTTACTATCTTTTCAACCTCCTATTCTGGGTCACTATCTATCTCTTCTAGTATGCTGAGAGGTTGCTCCTGAGCTGGCCGAACCGAGGTCTGATAGGGCTCCAATAATGATACATGGAAGACAGGGTGGATCTTTGTATGGTTTGAGATTTCTAGCTTAAATGCTGGGTTGCTGTGTGTCTCCAGCATTTTGAATGCTCTATACAGCTTTGGGCTAAGCTTTTTGGAGGGTCGTTTGGTGTGAATGTTCTTAGCATTGCGTATGGCCAAGTTACCTATGTGAAAGTTGGGTTGAGGCCTAGCTTTCTTGTCATGGTAGTGCCCAATTGCTTCTCTGATTGTCTTTAGTGTTGCTATCATCTGTCCACGTATTTCCTTCATTCAATGGCCATAGGGGGTAGCCTTGGAGTTCTGAGCTTCCCACTCCTTCACTGACTCTGTCTGTGGGCAGTATCTATAGTTCACATAGAACAGGGTTAGTCTGTATGTACTCGTACCGGAATTATTATAGGCATGTTCTGCTAGTGTGAGTGGTTGGTGCCAATCATTCTGGTCATAATTGATGAAAGTTGAGAGATAACCTTCCAGCACTTGGTTGGTTCTTTCTGTCTGTCCGTCCATCTGTGGATGGTATGTGGTTGACAACTTCTGCTGAATCCCTACAAGCTTACAGAGACTCTTCCAGAATTCTCCCATGAACTTTGCATCCATGTCTAAGATGATTTCTGTTGGTAGCCCATATAGCTTCCATACTTCGCGGAGGAAGACCTGGGCTATATCCTTTGCCATTGCAAGTTCTTTTAGTTCCATGAAGTAGAACATCTTATGGAAGCAGTCAACTACTACCATGGTCTGAGTGTTCTCATCTGACTCAGGCAACTGGGTTATGAAGTTCGTTGAGATTGATGTCCACACTGCATACAGTATTTCTAAAGGCTGTAGAAATCTATACTTTGCGTGCCATAGTATCTTGTTATGCTGGCACTTATTACAAGAGCGTACATAGTCATTTATCTATTCTGCCAGCCCCTTCCAATAGAAATCACTGGTTATAATATCTGCTATCTTTTCCTGGCCAAAATACTGTACAATCTTTGAATCATAACTACTCTGAGTAATTAGCATTTGTAGGTCTTCATCCCTGGGAACAAATAGGCATTCTGGATTGTATGAGAGCCCATCTGCTAAGGTTCAAGGCATTGGCAGTTCCTTTCCCTCATCTTAGAGCCTTTCTAACTCCTCTCTTCTCATTTTCCAGTTGTGGTCTGCTATTGTCTTGTCTTCCACCTGTTGTAGGAACTAGGCATCGACCTTCCATGCTGTGGATTTAATGACTACTGTGTTAGATACAATGGTCTGTTCTGTTGTCAGCGCCTGGTGCACTACCTGATCAAACTTGTTGAAGCATCAGTTTTGCACCTTTTCCTACTTCAGATCAATGGTCTCGGTCGTGGTTTTCACCACACTGGTTCTGATGTTCCTGAATTCCTGCTGACCTCACTGGGTAGCGGCCAGCTCTACTTCTTCTTGGAGCTCCTCCTCATGACCCTTTCTGTAACGTGTTCACGCCAGGCCCTAGTCAGGTAGCGGTACGATAGGAGCAGATGGCTTCTTGATCAACAAGAAGCGAGCGCTGCTTGCTAAAGGAGGCTTCGAATGGGGTGTAATAGGAGATCAAAGAAGTAACTGTTCAACCAAGTATATTAAGAATACTGTCTGTCGAAGTCTGCTGTTTCCATCGCGGCAATCAGCAGTCTTTAAGTACAGCATATCACTTATCTCCAGTATGAGCGATATTGTAAAACAATGTGTGTATCAACCGATAGTACACGAAACAATACAAGTATCAAATGATACTGTGAAACTAAACATAAAACAATGTGTGTATCAAATGATAGCACACGGAACAATACAAGTATCAAACGATATAGTGAAACCAAACTTAAAACAATCTGTGTATCAACCGATAGCAGACGAAACAATACAAGTATCAAACGATACTGTGAAACCAAACATAAAACAACCTAGTACCCGTACCGGTTACACTCCCAAAATAAAATAACAATTTCACCAAATAAAACAACTTAAAGAAATCCTAATAGCCGGTAACTCCGCTATTCTCTTTAAAGTCCGCTTAGGACTCATCCTCATTGTCATCGCTATCCCGCAACAATCTCATGTCGTCCTGCAACATCCATTCTGCACCTTCCAAGCATCTCTCCAAACACTCCCCACATGGCGCTCCACGCACAAAGCAACCTGACTCCGAGTAGTGTGGCAGGTCCACAAAGTTTCGTACTATCTGGTCCTCCCATTCCTCCGTCTCAATATTTATTTGTCGGCAATCTTCGCAGTGAGCGATATAAAATATCTTCCAGTATGTGTCTTCCAGAATGATTTCTCGGTAAAGCAGGTACCCCAAAATGAGGTCTCGTCCCCTTATGCTGACTTCTGCGTAGCTTGACATTTTGTTTCTTTTCGCGTAAGGATAAGTTTGTAATTGAGTAAATGTTTTGTGGGAGGTTAAAGGTTTGGAGGTCTGGTAGTGTGATCTGTTTTCTTCGGCGGTTTAGAGGGCTGGTGGCCGGTATTTATGTTTCAGTGGTGACCTCACTTAGCTGTTGGCCTCGCTTAGGTCTTCAGGGGAAGGGGGGTGTTGCTTAATTTCGGTTTCTTCCATCTGCATGCAACTATCACATTTTTCTGTGCTCAGGTAGCATCCGCTACCGAAGCGGAAAACATCTGACACTGATTTTCCCCACATTCGTCCTGTCGATTCTGTTGTTATTTCTAAGCATTTGTTGCAGATGTGTATGAACAGTCGGTGTGTAAGGTATCGTCTAGGGATAATATCACAGTTCACCAACAGTCCTATTAGCTGATGGCGCAGTCTCCAAGGCACTTGCTCATAGTTTGACATCATAAGGCTGTTGGATGGAGTGTTTTTTTCCTTTCGCTATTGCCAGTACTCCACCTCGGCCAGCCGGGCTAGGTATGCTGCTTCATCTTCCATTACCTGATTTTTATCTTCGCTGCTTTCAAAATAGCTCTCGAAGTGGGCTGACTAAAATCGGTCCTGTATTTCTTGGTCCGTGTTCGGGCGCAGGTGTTGGATTTCTGGTAGGGTTGGGCTCCACACCACCGTCACATGGTTTATTGTAGGGGGTAGCTCGTCTTCCGGTTTGTGTCTTCCCACCATTGATTAACCGCTTCTATCGCATTTTTCAATCCCTCCCGGGGTTCCCAGCTATTGCCTGTTTCCAGGGACCCCACCCATTTCACTAGGAATTGGTCACGGTCATATCGTCTTCTGTGGTCTCCTATGGTTTCCACTTCCCATTCCAGTTTCTCATTTACCATGATGGGTGGTGGTTTTGCGTGGCACCTAGGAGGGAAGGAGACATTATCATTAGGGCGGTATCTTTTCACGGTAGATGCATCGAGTGTCGCTTCTCGGTTTCTGTACATTCTGCCATCCATTTCTACCGTGTATTTTTGTGTATGCTTTTCGTATCCGATTATCTTGAATGGTCCACGCCAGCGCGGTTGCAATTTCTTGCTACGTCCCGATTCTGTTCCGAATAGACTTCCGTATACCAGTAATAGATTACGCTTCCCTATCGGTGTATGGTGTCTGCGTCGTTTTGCTGCCGTTCTCGTGCTTCTACAACGTGCCATTTTAATTGCATTGAATGCCGAGTTTCGGATTGCTTGGTGCCTGTTTAGTAATTCGTCGGCGGCTGGTACTGCGGAGTTCTTGAAGTTCGCTAGGGGAAGTAGCTGGTAATTCTTTCCAAAAATAGCTTTATATGCTGACATGCTGAGAGTTTCTGACCATCCTGCATTCAGGTATGCTGCTGTCTCTGGTATGGCATCAAACCAGTTGTTTTGTCTGGCGTTGACTAGGTTTCAGAGAGCTGTCTTTAATTCTCGAATTTTCCTCTCGACCTGTCCATTTGTTTCATGATGGCCTGGTGCCGCCTTGATATACTCAATGCCTAACGATCGCCACTGTTGTCTCCACACATGTGACTCGAACCGGGGGTCCGCATCACTCACTAAAGATGTTGGGTAGCTATGGGGCGTAAATATTTTGTTGCGTAGAAGTTCCCAGATTGTTATTGCTGTTACTTGCTTTGTTGTATGTATAAGCCACATGAAACCTGAAAACCTATCCATCGCAACTAGGATCGGGTCGTATCCCCATGAATTGTGGAAGGGTCCCGCAAAGTCAATGGCTATTGATTCGTAGATCTCCGACGGCAGGATAATTGTCTGCGCCTTTCCTTCTGGTAATTGGGTAGGCTCCTTATTTACCTGGCATGTGTGGCACTGGGTTACATATGATCTAAAGTCTTTCCGCATTTGAGGCCAAAATAGGTACTCCGTTGCGTACCGTAATATTCGTTCAACACTGTGGTGGCCTTTCTTGTGAATTTCGCTAATGACATGTTCTTTTAACATCGTATTTCCGTATACGGGGCCGTTTGGAATATACAGGCAGTCTTCCCCGTATCTGGTTTTTGTACATAGCATTCCGTTTGCAACCTTGTACAAGGACAAGTCTCCCGTGGAGTCCATATTCTCATTTACCTTCTTCCAAATTGGTTCTTTCTGGTATGCTGCAACCATGTGTGCTCGGAACGTTCCAATCATTGCATTGACTGTTTGTGAGGTGTCACGTTTGTCTTCTATCATGCTTCCTCTGGTTGTCTGAGGTAGGTCTTTCTCCTCGTTGTTTTCTGAGACATCGTAAAGCCCGCGCCGATATTCTGTCATTGTCGCGGGCATTACTGAGACTAGCGTCCTATTGGTAAGGCTTTCTAGGAGTTCTGCTCGTCTAAACGGTGGTGGGCTATCAGGTCCTGGTATTTGGAATGTTCCTATGGTCTTGGCCGTAAGGTTTTCTATTGGTTCTGGCTACGGCATTTGGAATGCTGGGGCTTCCAGGTTTAGCAGTGCCGGTATCGCATAAGACCTGGGCGTCGGCTGGGCAAGGGTAGACGGCCCTTCTCCCGTACTTCTGGGTCTTCCGCTGGTCGTTTGTTGCCATTCCCAGTCATTAATTTCAGAAGACTCCGGAGGGCTCGGGTCGATTTCTGTACTTGGGGGGCTTGGTCCTTCACCAAGTGGATAAGGGGTCGATTTTCCCCTTCGTCTAGGATGCTTGTTCCTGAATTTTATCTCAGTTTGATGATGTGGGCAATGATCCACGTAACGGTGTGAGTAATGTAATGTGCTATGCTGGAGCTCTTCCGGTGGCGTACTTCGCCGGGTACATTGGTCACCCGAATCATTTCCTGCAGTGATTGAGCAGGGGCTTTCGGGAGGTACAGGAGCCTCGTCGGGGTGCTCAGTATAGGAGAATGGAGGGGAAGTAGGGGAGAACTCATGCTTGAGCTCCATTGTGTTTGATTCTTGCTCGTATACTGTGTTATACGAGATGTCATCCGATTCCTTCGTATGATCATGGACATAGAGTGGATTCAAGTCTGATTCTCCCTCATATATCCGGGAATGGGCATCAGCTAAATAGTTCATGCTTCCTGTTGCGTAGACTATTTTCGCGTCGTATTTTCACAAGGCACTTAGCCATCACACTGGCTTTCTGCTTGGGTTTTTTGCCATTTGTAGGTATGTCAAGGGTTGGTGGTCTGTAACTATTGTAAAGGAATTTCCCATTGGTACAATGTGGAACTGACTAAGTGCTTCCACTATCGCTAAGGCCTCTTTATCGGTTGTCCCATAGTTCATCTGAGCGTTAGTGAACTTTCTGCTGTGTAACGTGGCTGCTGGTGCCGATTCACAAGTGGGTCACTGTCCCACCCATGCTCCAACTCCTAAATCTGAGGCATCCGTAATCAACCAAATTGGTTCCTTGTTTCGTATGTCTATTGATCGCATGACTTGGTGATCGATGATCCATTTTTGGACCATATCAAATGCGGTCTGGTGGGTTATTGTCCATACGAATTCGGCGTTTCCCGTTAGGTCGCTTAGCGGTGCCGTCAACGTAGCATGGTGTGGGAGAAACTTGGCCACATAATCCACTATTCCTAGGAATCGTTGCAATTCCTTCTTGTTGTTTGGTGTTTCCTATTCTGCAATGGATGATATTTTCTGAGGGGAGGCATGGATCCCCTTGTTGTCCACTATGTGTCTTAATACTTCCAATTTTTCCACAAACAGTACTGACTTCCTTTTGCTGCAGTAGAATTTTGCTTTCCTGAGTCCATCATATACTTGGCGTATGTGTTGTTCATGTTCCTTTGATGTGTCTGAAAATATGAGAATATCATCAATGTATACCCATAAAAAATGATGTAAATATTCGCTTAGGGGGTCATCCATTATTCGCATAAATGTTGCTGGTGCATTCATGTCTCCTTGGAGCATTACTTTGCTCACAAATCCTCCGAATGGGGTTTTGAATGAGTTGAACTTAACACTGTCCTTGTCCATGCCTGTTTGGAAGTATGCGTCGCTTAGCTCGATCTTTCTCCAGAATTTCGCTCATCCTATTCGGTTAAGGATCTGCTGTTGATTTGGAATTGAAGGACTATCCATGATTGTGTTATCATTTCTCACTTTCAGGTCCACCAGGGGCCGGATCCTGCCATCTGACTTTGGTTGCACAAACATAGGTACCGCTCCAGGTACCTCTTGTTGTACAATCACTCCACTTCTTATTTCTCGTTTATCCAGTTCACGAGTTTTTCCTTGCAGGCTTCTGGGATCGAGTATGTTGGTTGGTTTCGTAGGTTGGTTGGATCCTTAGCCGGATGTGGTGGCTAATCTTACACACTGGGGGTAGCGTTTCAGGGACTTTGTCCGGGAATACATCCTTGTATTCTTCCAACAATGTTGTTGTAGTGGTGTCTGACACAGCGGTTCGGAATTCCCTGCTTGTTGGTTTGCATAGTACATGTAGTTTTTCATCAGGAAATTCCACTGCGGTATCCCCACACCTGATAAGAGCATTATGTCTTTTCAGGAATGGCATTCCAATCAGGGCATCATACTTTGCCAAGTTTCCTACCAACATCTCCTGATTAGTCTATTTCTTTTTCCCGATTCCTACGGTCAGTCCACATTTCTTGTGGCTTGAAGAGCGGGATCCTTTCATAGCCATATTGACTGTTGTCGGTTGGGGTAGAGGTTCTGTAGGGATGCCATGGGTAGAGATAAAGGTGGTACTAATTATATCGCAGCCGATTATTCCCGTGTCGAATAGTACCTTTGCTGGATGGCCTTCTATGTAAATTGTTCCTTCAAGAGCGTCACGGGGCCTTATTGCCAACGTTGGTTGCATTTGTAGGCTTTCCATTTCCACTGAGTTAATTTCCACCTCGTCATATTTGGTTGCTTCCATGTGGTTTGTGCTAGCCTCTCGCTTAGCGGCTTTTCCTTTTCCTTTTTTGGAATAGCAATCCTTTGCATAGTGTCCCTTTTTCCCGCGTTTGAAACATGTGCATTCCTCGCGTCGTTTCTGCTTCTTGTTATTCTTGTCCTTTGAATCCTTGTGATATGGTTTATCCTTTTTTGTATAATCCTGCAATGGTGATCCCTTGCTATTTCTTTCCTTTGGTATGTGGGTTCGGTAGACTCCTGTTTCATACACGATAGCATCCTTCCGTTCAGCCCGCTTGACTATCTTGTCAAAGGAGCCACCAACCTTCTCCCTGGGTTCTACCTCCAGGCATAGTCTGGGATGCATTGCTTCATACAATCTCTGTCGCAGCGTATACTGAGACACTGTCCTGGTAGGTAATCGTCCATGATATATCAAGAGATCCGTCGTGACCAGGGTTATTCTTTCTGTTTTGCCATTTCGTACTTGCTGGATATCCTTGAACCTTTTGTATAGTTCTTCCGTGTTTCATGAGGATTGGAATCTCTCACTCAAGTACTTTAACAGGGTCGTTCCACGGATTTTTTCCCCACTCTTATAGTGGTTCATTGCTTGGTGGTATGCTTCTTCTGNCCATAAAAAATGATGTAAATATTCGCTTAGGGGGTCATCCATTATTCGCATAAATGTTGCTGGTGCATTCATGTCTCCTTGGAGCATTACTTTGCTCACAAATCCTCCGAATTGGGTTTTGAATGAGTTGAACTTAACACTGTCCTTGTCCATGCCTGTTTGGAAGTATGCGTCGCTTAGCTCGATCTTTCTCCAGAATTTCGCTCATCCTATTCGGTTAAGGATCTGCTGTTGATTTGGAATTGAAGGACTATCCATGATTGTGTTATCATTTCTCACTTTCAGGTCCACCAGGGGCCGGATCCTGCCATCTGACTTTGGTTGCACAAACATAGGTACCGCTCCAGGTACCTCTTGTTGTACAATCACTCCACTTCTTATTTCTCGTTTATCCAGTTCACGAGTTTTTCCTTGCAGGCTTCTGGGATCGAGTATGTTGGTTGGTTTCGTAGGTTGGTTGGATCCTTAGCCGGATGTGGTGGCTAATCTTACACACTGGGGGTAGCGTTTCAGGGACTTTGTCCGGGAATACATCCTTGTATTCTTCCAACAATGTTGTTGTAGTGGTGTCTGACACAGCGGTTCGGAATTCCCTGCTTGTTGGTTTGCATAGTACATGTAGTTTTTCATCAGGAAATTCCACTGCGGTATCCCCACACCTGATAAGAGCATTATGTCTTTTCAGGAATGGCATTCCAATCAGGGCATCATACTTTGCCAAGTTTCCTACCAACATCTCCTGATTAGTCTATTTCTTTTTCCCGATTCCTACGGTCAGTCCACATTTCTTGTGGCTTGAAGAGCGGGATCCTTTCATAGCCATATTGACTGTTGTCGGTTGGGGTAGAGGTTCTGTAGGGATGCCATGGGTAGAGATAAAGGTGGTACTAATTATATCGCAGCCGATTATTCCCGTGTCGAATAGTACCTTTGCTGGATGGCCTTCTATGTAAATTGTTCCTTCAAGAGCGTCACGGGGCCTTATTGCCAACGTTGGTTGCATTTGTAGGCTTTCCATTTCCACTGAGTTAATTTCCACCTCGTCATATTTGGTTGCTTCCATGTGGTTTGTGCTAGCCTCTCGCTTAGCGGCTTTTCCTTTTCCTTTTTTGGAATAGCAATCCTTTGCATAGTGTCCCTTTTTCCCGCGTTTGAAACATGTGCATTCCTCGCGTCGTTTCTGCTTCTTGTTATTCTTGTCCTTTGAATCCTTGTGATATGGTTTATCCTTTTTTGTATAATCCTGCAATGGTGATCCCTTGCTATTTCTTTCCTTTGGTATGTGGGTTCGGTAGACTCCTGTTTCATACACGATAGCATCCTTCCGTTCAGCCCGCTTGACTATCTTGTCAAAGGAGCCACCAACCTTCTCCCTGGGTTCTACCTCCAGGCATAGTCTGGGATGCATTGCTTCATACAATCTCTGTCGCAGCGTATACTGAGACACTGTCCTGGTAGGTAATCGTCCATGATATATCAAGAGATCCGTCGTGACCAGGGTTATTCTTTCTGTTTTGCCATTTCGTACTTGCTGGATATCCTTGAACCTTTTGTATAGTTCTTCCGTGTTTCATGAGGATTGGAATCTCTCACTCAAGTACTTTAACAGGGTCGTTCCACGGATTTTTTCCCCACTCTTATAGTGGTTCATTGCTTGGTGGTATGCTTCTTCTGCCTTTCCGGTGCAGAAGCTTCCAAAGTATGCTCTGCTTCCTTCCTTAGTTTTGTCCACTCCATGTAGGGCCAGGTGTTGAGAGGTTGTTATTTCCCACCAATTAAATACTTCAGGTTTTCAGTTGTCCTTTTCGCCCGAGAACGAGGGTGGCAGCAGAAGCTTGATTTTAGGTCCTGTTCGTCCGGCCCCTGGGCCTGGCGGTCCGGCAGATTCACCTGCGGACATTTCGTGTTCGGACTCTTCGTTACTCGAACTGTTGTCTGAGGAGCTTTCTGGAGAGTTGCTGGGGAATTCGCCTGATGGCTGCCTTACTACCCAGTGATCTGTTGCTTCTTCGTCGTCTTCTTCCTTCTTATGTGTCCCCACAGGTATGCTATCTTTCTTCGGTAGTTGCGCCCATGCCTTTCCTTTCCTGGGGCTGAGGGAAAATAGCCCAGGAAGGCTAGTTGCTGCCTTAGCTAATTCATCAGTCGATTCGCTAAAGGTCTGCTTGGCCAAGTCTCGCGCTAGCTGTCGTTCAGCTTCGTCAATCAATAATCCGCTGTTTGGCCCTTTTGGTGTCTTAGCTTGCCTTTTCTTGGTAAGTCCTTCTCGTGGGACCTGCTTCCCACTTCAAGTCTCTAGTGACTCAATGGTGTCGTGTTGGCAGAGCCAAACCCTTCATGGTTCTGCCACTCCCCAATGCTAGCTTCCCTATTGGACTTTCGTATGTTGATCAGACCAGGTCCCTGCAGGTTTGTTAACCACTTGCTCAGGTTAAAAAAATGTAACGTGTTCGGGCCAGGCCCTAGTCATGTAGCGGTACACTTGGAGCAGATGGCTTCTTGATCAACAAGAAGCGAGTGCTGCTTGCTAAAGGCGGCTTCGAACGGGGTGTAATAGGAGATCAAAGAAGTAACTGTTCAATCAAGTATATTAAGAATACTGTCTGTCGAAGTCTCCTGTTTCCATCGCGGGAATCAGCGGTCTTTAAATACAGCATATCGCTTATCTCCAGTATGAGCGATATTGTAAAACAATGTGTGTATCAACCGATAGTACACGAAACAATACAAGTATCAAATGATACTGTGAAACTAAACATAAAACAATGTGTGTATCAAATGATAACATACGAAACAATACAAGTATCAAACGATACTGTGAAAACAAACATAAAACAACCTAGTACCCGTACCAGTTACACTTTCAATCACAAGCTGCACCACTTATTCTCCTTTCCCCACATGGTAGTCCTGGCCCTTGCAGTTGAACAGCAGTACCTTTATGTCTTCCTGGTAGTCCTGGTCCTCCAAGTTGAACAGTACTAGCTTTATGTCTCCCAGGTCATTCCTGTCTATCACTCCCACTCCAACCATGATCCTATGGTGGACTGTGAGGCCACTCCTGGAAGCTACCGGTCCATAGGTTCCAGCTGGTAATACTAAGGCTATTCTGGTTGCTACTATCTCTTGTCAGTAAGCAGGTATCACTACCCCTGCGGGGATATAAATATCATGTCCCGCTTTGTCACTTAAGCCCTTTGTTGGATTCTGAGCTTCAAGGTATAACCTCATAGCTTGGGGATATGTTTATTTGGTTATCCTTTGGCTTGAACCAGGCTCTTCCTCCATTCCTACCACTATAACCATGACTTGGTTAAAATGTACAGGGTTTAGTATTGAGAGCTGCTCACTTTATGCATCACCCCCCCCTTGGGATCGTACACTGGCTGCCTGCTTAATGCATCTGGCATTCCACCTCTTGACCCTGGTCAGTACACAAGTTTGAAGTCGAAATCTGCTAACGTCTATGCTTATCTGATTTGCCTAGCACTCCTGGTCTTGGTCATGAGGATGTATTGTAGATTCTAATGATTGGTGAATACAATAATCGGTCCCTTGGTTCCTGCAAGGTAGTGACACTATTCTTTGAAAGCTTCGACTATAACCAGTAATGCTTTGTTATTGATATCATACTTGCGCTCAGCTGAGTTGAGCTTCTGTGAGTAAAACGCAATTGGGTACAGACTTATTTTGATGTACTGGGACAGTATGCACTCTAGCATGAAATCACTCATATCCATTTCAACCACTCTGTTTTGGTCTGGGTAGAAGTGGACTAAGATAGGGGCTGTCACAAACTGTTCTTTAAGGAGTTCAAAAGCCTCCTCCTGCTCGTTCCTCCAGGCGAACCCCTTTGGGTCGTCTTTCCGCAATTCTTTTATAGGTTTACAAGTCCCGGAAAGATTCTTGATAAATTTCTGGTAGAAATTTGAAAGTCCCATAAAGATTTGTATGTCCTTTACGGACTCAGGTCTCTTCCATTCCCTTATGGCTTTGACCTTTCAATCACTCATAGTGATCCCATCAGTCTTCACTATGTATTTTAAGAATTCTACTATTTGCTTGTGGAATACTGGTTTAGTAATGGACAATACCAGCTGGTACTTCTGCAGCTCGGTTAAGACTTCCTTGACTAACCTGATATGTTCTTCCTCACTCTTGAAATAGATCGAGATGTTATCTATACATATGACTACTCCTAAATTGTAACGACCCAGCATACATGAGCTATGGCAGCTAGAACCTACACCCATGCAGACAGCCATGAGGCGGACTGGTAGGAACTGGCAGGCAAGTAAGTGCTTGACCTATGGAGACCTGATAGTTCAGGGGCCAACAGGAACAGAAATAGCTGGCAAGGTACTTAGGTACTTCGCTATGTCTGGAAGCGATGTCAGCGTACTTAGGGACCCCTGAAGGGGCACTTACTCTGCTAAGCTGAGTAACTGGAGAAAGGTTATAAGTGTCTATCTCCGGTGACGGAGTAGACAGGGTAATAGGGTAAAGTCTCTTGTCCACCAGACCTGGTTACTCTACTCTCAGCATCAGGTTACCCAGACATGGGGTTTGGGTTACCCTGTCTCAAGTCCTGGGTTACTCTATCTTTCAATGCAAAGTCCCTCAAGGAGTTTGGAAAAAATAACTGGAAAGTTTGTCACACAGTCACGATCTGGCTAGAGGAGTGCTAATCAGCTAACGGAAGCAAGGAACAGGTTTCACACATGACCACATTTAGAGGTCATGCAGTTAAGTTATTTTTTCACACATATGACCTCATCAGCAGGTCATGGGGCTCGTTTATATTTGATTGCACTTCGCATGTGACGTATGGTTGATGTCATGGGGAGAGTCTAGGCTGGCCGGTAAGGCTTACTGGCAAGGCTGCCGTGTTTATGTTTTAGGCATGACCTCGTTAGTAGGTCATGTGGCTTGGTTATGTGTTTAATTTATATTGCATTTGATTTATGTTTTTGTACATGCTATTGTTTAGAAGTCGTGGGATGTTTTATGTTTTGGGCACATGACGTGGTTGAGTCATATGATGTAATGAATGATTTCACACCTGACCTTGCTTAAGGATCAGGGCTGGGTTAGGGTTACAGGAAGAGGCCTATATAAAGGGCGGGTTTTGACAGATGGGTTAGCTCTTCACGCAACCATCAACTGTTATTTCCAATCAACTACTTTACATTCTTTACAATACAAAAACCTTTACGCTCCAAACCTCTGCGCTAGGCAGATCAATCATCAGGTCAAGAACCTATCTGCTACGTGGATCCAATTAGCAAGATAATGTTACGGTTTCCCACTACTTGTGTTACTCGCAACAGGTAACGACCTTTGTCGTACTTCTGAACTGCACTATGCAGTGTCGAAGAGCTCCACAAGTCCATTGGCGCTATCTTGGTATTGTCATATAAGAATCGGTTTCTCACCAGTGCCGCGAGTATTGGTCTGGCATTTAGTTAACTTGGTCCACGTAGTTGATAGGTTCTTGACTCTGTGGGTGTCCGACTAGTGGACAGGTTTTGGAGCGTAAAGATATTTGTATTCTAACCAGTGTAAACTGGTAGATAGGAAATAATAGTAGATGGTTGCATGAATAGCTAACCCATCTGTGAAAACCCAGCCTTTATATAGGACTCTTCCCGCAACCCTAACCCCGCCATGATCCTCAACCGAGGTCAGACACAAAATCCATCACCTGACTTGAACAAGTCATGTGCGCAAAACATAAAACATCCCATGACCTCTAAACAACATGATGTACGAAAATATAAATCAAATGTAATATAAATTAAACAAATAAACAACTCACATGACCTACTAACGAGGTCACTTGTGAAACATAAACGAGCCTGCCTTGTAGGTAAACCTTACCGGCTAGTCTAGACTCTTCCCATGATGTCAACCGTACGTCATGTGCAAAATGCAATCAAACATAAACGAGCCCCATGACCTGCTAACAAGGTCATGCGCGTAAAACCAATTTAAACATAGACAAGCCCCATGACCTGGTAATGAGGTCATGTGCATAAAACCTGTTCCTTGCTGCAGTCACTTGGCTAGCACTGCTCTAGCCAGATCGAGACCTTAGCTCCCCTCTCTCTCCAACCTGAGTCCCATCAGGCTAGAGCAAGCCTTCGTCTCCCACAGCCTCCAACATCCATGGGGCTGTCTTGCTTATCCACCTCTTCGTTTCTCGCAAGAGCCTCTCCATGCTCTTGATCCTCTTCTTCTTCTTCCACATCTCTTCCCTGAGGGCGCTGACCTTTTCTTCCGCCAGCGCCACCCTTATTCTTTCTGCGATTGCCTCTTGTTCTAATCGCACTGGTTGCCTCTTTCCCTCTCTCTTCTCCCTTCTTAGTTCCCTGATATGCATCTTCAGGGTTTCCTGCCAATCTGCTCTGTCTGCCGCCATCCTGTAGAGGCCCTCCAGAGAATTGGCTTCGGTCATGGTGGGACTTCGTTCATCGCTCCCGCTGTGGCTCTGTGGGGATCGTTGTCGGCTCGTTGGGGTCTTTTGTTTTTCCTGCCCCCCTCTGTCTGCTTGCTTCTTCCCAGAAGCAGGTTCTGGGTACTCGACCAATAGCACCTGTTCAGGTTCCGAGGAACCCAGGGGGCTGATCTTTGGTGGGGTACGGCAGCTTCAGCGTGGCAGGTAGGCAGAGCTGAACTTGTCCCTTTGGTGCACTTGGCACCCGTTATCGAAGCAACCTGTGCAGGATGCGCGCTTGCATTCCTTCTGTTGTTCTGTGAGGTGTGGGGGTGGCAGGCCTGTCACCTGCGCCAACTCGTTGTTGTTCTGTTTCTTCCTGATCCTGGTTTCGTACCCTGGGCTTGTTAGGACAACGTTCATGAAATTGTTGAATGGCTTCAGGTGCATTGTTGAAGTTGGTGGTGGGGTACCACTTTTGATTTTGTTCTGGTGGGTAATGAGTCCACTTAGCACGGTATTGAAGTTTACCATAGTGCAAGCAGGAGTTGATTGTCTCATTGAGTTCATATTCATCTTCTCTGTCTCTGCAAATAGGCAGAGGGGGAGGTTTCTTTTGTGAGGGAAAAGAGTCTTCTTGTTATGGTTCGAGGAGGCTGGTGTGGAATGTTGGATGAGTCTGTTGCATCGAGGCAGAGAGGGCGAGTTTATATGCTCGCAATCTGACCAGTTCAATTATCTTGAATGGTCCAAGTTCCTTGCAGTCCAGCTTCTTTGATGGTCTCATGTTCTGGATATTGTGTGGTATCAACCACACCTTGTCACCGATCGTAAGCTTCGTGTCTGGCTTCGGGTACTTATCCCTCTTTTCCTTTTGACTCTTTTGTGCCAGAGCCATTAGGTCTTGTAAGATGTCATATACCCTTGTCATGGCGTCGGCTTGTGTTATTTTTCGTGGCACCTGATATTGTGCTGGGTCGAATAAGGAGTCGTATCTGTAATTGACAAAGAAGGGTGTAGTTTTTATCATTACTTGTCTCCCTTTGTTGTATGCAAATTCTGCTGTAGACAGGAATCCCGTCCAATCGTTCTGTTGGTAGTTAACGTAGACTACATGATATTGTTCCCATATCGTGGTCGTTCGGTCAGTCTGGCCATGCATTTGTGGATGGAAGGCTGCGCTGCAGTGTGGGCAGATAATTAACTGTCTTGCGATTTCTTTTCATACTTCCGATGTGAAGGGAGATCCTGTGTAGGAGGTAATATTTTTCGGTAGGCCATGGAGTCTAAACACATGGTCTTTAAACAGACTAAGGATTGTGGTGTTGTCATATACGTTGTGCCTGGTATAAAGTGCACCATTTTCGTTCACGGGTTGACAAAGACCCATATGGCGTTCTAATGGTTCGATTTGGGTAGTCCTGTGATGAAATCCATGGCAATAGATTGCCACATCCTTCGCGGAGTTTCGGGCAGTTTGAGCAGCCCGTAGGGTGCATGTTTAACCATTTTTGTTCCTTGCCATGTGTAACCGCTACGGGTACTAGGTTGTTTTATATTTTATGATTTATGTTTGGTTTCACAGTATCGTTTGATACTTGTATTGTTTCTTGTGTTATCACTTGATACAGGCAATTGTTTTATGTTTGGTTGCACAGTATTGTTTGATACTTGTATTGTTTCGTGTGCTATTTCTTGATACACACAGTGTTTTATGTTTAGTTTCACGGTATTGTTTGATAGGTGAATTCTTTCATGTGCTATCAGTTGATACACACATTGTTTTGCAATATCGCTCATACTCCAGATAAGCGATATGCTGTATTTAAAAGACCGCTGATTCCCATGATAAAAACAGCAGACTTTGACAGATAGTATTCTTAAGTATACTTGATTGAACGGTTACTTCTTTAATCTCCTATTACACCCTGTTTGAAGCCTCCTTTAGCAAGCAGGGCTCGCTTTGTGTTGACTACGAAGCCATCTGCTCCTATCGTACTACTAGGTGACTAGGGCCCGGCCCGAACACGTTACAATTTTTTAACCTCAACAAGTGGTTAAGAAACCTGCGGGGACCAGGTCCGGTCAACCTACGAAAGTCCAACAGTGAAGCCGGCATCGGGGAGTGGCAGACCCAGGAAAGGTTCGGCTCCACCAACATAACACGATCGAGTCACTAGAGACTCGAAGTGGGAAGCAGCTCCCACGAGAAGGCCTTACCAAGAAAAGGGAAACCAAGAACCCAAAAGGGCCAAAGAGCGAATTCTCGATCGAGCAGGTAGAACGACAATTAGCACGCGACTTGGCCAAGCAGACCTTTAGCGAATCAACTGACGAATTAGCAAAGGCAGCAACTAGCCTTCCTGGGCCATTTCCCCCCAGCCCCAGCGAAGAAAAGGCACAGGCGCAACCACCAAAAAAAGATAGCATACCTGTCGAGAGACCTAGGAAAAAAGACCATGATGAAGAAGCATCAGATCAAGCGATAGAAAGGCAGCCACCAGACGAATCCCCCAGCTACTCTCCTGAAAGCTCGTCAGACGAAAGCTCGAGTAAGGAAGAGTCCCCACACAACATGTCCGAAGGTGAAGCCACCGGGCGAACAGGACCTAAAATCAAACCTCCACTGGCACCCTTATTCTCGGGCGAAAGGGACGACTTAAAGCCTGCAGTGTTTGACTGATGGGTAATAACAACTTCCCAATACCTGGCCCTGCACTGAGTAGACAAAACCAAAGAAGGAAGTGGAGCGTACTTTGAAAGCTTCTGTACCGGAAAGGCGGAGGAAGCATACTACCAAGCAATGAACCACTATGACAGTAGTGAAAAAATCTGAGGAACGACCCTGATAAACTACCTGGGAGAGAGATTCCAATCCTTGCGAAACACGGAAGAACTATACAAAATATTCAAGGATATCCAGCAACTATGGAATGGCAAAAGGGAAAGAATAACCTTGGTCGCAACGGATCTCTTGATGTATCATGGACGATTGCCTACTGGGACAGTGTCCCAGTACACGCTGCGACAAAGATTGTATGAGGCAATGCATCCCAGACTATGCCAGGAGGCAGAACCCATGGAAGAGGAGGGTGATTCCTGTGACAAGATAGTCAAGCGAGCTGAAAGGAAGGATGCTATCTTGTATGAAACAGGAATTTACCAAACCCACATACTAGAGCAAAAGAACAGTAAAAGATCATTATCGCAGGGTGATACGAAAAAAGATAAACCATACTTTGAGGACTCAAAAGAGAAGAAAGAGAAGAAGCAGAAAGGACGCGAGGAAGGCACATGTTTCGAATGCAGGAAAAAGGGGCACTACGCAAAAGACTCCTATGCCAAAAAGGGAAAAAGGAAAGGACGCTAAGCGAGAGGCTAGCACAAACTACATGGAAGCAACCGAATATGATGAAGTGGAAATTAACTCAGTGGAAATGGAAAGCCGGCGAACACAACCAACGTTGGCAATCAGGCCCCGTGACGCTCTTGAAGGAACGATTCACAGAGAAGGCCACCCAGCAAAAGTACTATTCGACACGGGAACAATCGACTGTGACATAATCAGCGCCACCTTTATCTCTACCCATGGCATCCCTATAAAGCCTCTACCCCAACCAACAACAGTCAATATGGCTATGAAAGGATCCCGCTCTTCAAGCCACAAGAAATGTGGACTGACCGTAGGAATCGGGAAAAAGAAATTGACAAATCAGTAGATGTTGGTTTGGAACTTGGCAAAGTACGACGCCCTGATTGGAATGCCATTCCTGAAAAGACGTAATGCTCGTATCAGGTGTGGGGATACAGTAGTGGAATTTCCGGATGAAAAACTACGTGTACTATGCAAACCAACAAGCGGGGAATTCCGGGCTGCTGTGTCAGACACCAACACAACAACAGTGTTGGAAAAACACAAGGATGTATTCCCGGACAAGGTCCCTGAAATGCTACCCCCTGTGTGTAAGATCAGCCACCACATTCGGCTAAAGGACCCTACCAATCTGCGAAACCAACCAACATACTCGATCCCAGAAGCCTGCAAGGAAAAACTCAGTAACAGGACAAACGAGAAATTACGAAGTGGAGTAATTGTATGGCAAGAGGTACCTGGAGCGGTACCTATGTTTGTACAACCCAAATCAGACGGAAGGATCCACCGCCTGGTAGATCCGAGACTGAGAAACGATAATAGGATCATGGACAGCCCTGCGATTCCCTATCAATATTGGATCCTTAACCGAATAGGATGCGCGAAATTCTGGAGTAAGATCGACCTAAGCGACGCATATTTCAAAACACAGGTGGACAAGTAGAGTGTTAAGTACAACTCATTCAAAACCCCGTTCAGAGGATTTGTGAGCAAAGTAATGCTACAAGGAGACATGAATGCACCTGCAACATTTATGCGGGTAATAGAGGACCTCCTGTAACGACCCAGCATACGTGAGCTATGGCAGCCGGAACCTACACCCATACAGGTAGCTCTGAGGCGAACTGGTAGGAACTGGCGGGCAAGTGAGTACTTGACCTACGGAGACCCGAGGGCCCGGGCTCCGAGATGAGCAGACTTAGTGGACACAAGTATTTAGGTACCTGGCTACGCCCAAGATTGGTGTCAGCGTACTTAGGGACCTATGAAGGGCCAATACACAGCTAGGCTGGGTAACTAGAGAAAGGCCGAGTGTGTCTATCCCCGGAAGAGGGATAGATAGGGTAACAGGAGAAAATCCACTTGTCCACCGGACAAGATTACCCTACCCACAGAACAGGGTTACCCTGCCTTGAGGCTTGGATTACCCTGTTCAAGGACCTGAGTTACCCTACCTGCCAATACGAAGTCCCTCGGGGAGTTTGGGAAAAATGACTGGAATGTTTGTCACACGAAGCCATGCATAATACTGGAATCTGGGGTTCCGGGAGATGCTATTGGGCGAGCTACGCAGCTACGAAGAAGCTGTAAATTGAAGACATTATTCCTATCATGCCCCTCCGGCCCCGCCTTGAGGCCCGGACGTCATGGGCAAACGGTTGCGTAGTTGTGTGCAGTCTAGCAAAGGAGGATCTTTGGAGACCCGCTTGCAACACCGTATACGTTGCTGCCGTCCGGTCGACCGTAAGCTGTTCGCAGGATATATAAGGGGGCATAGGGTGGAAGGTGGAGTACCTCCTCCAAGTTGTTCGGAGTAAAACGGACCAAAACTGACGGAGTTAACGGGAGTTAACCGTGGGGGTCCCGAAGGTAGTCCCGGGTGGTGCCGGGACGACTGGGAACGTTTTGCACCTACCACGCCCAAGGATGTCCCCAACGCCATAGGCTCTGAGAGGGAAGTGCAGAGACACTAAAAGCATGATTCCTACCGCAGGTAAGGTGTATCCGAGGTAGTGGTCGTGGGTAGCGCCCATTGGATCACTCCTGGACCACCGTACCCTGCGGAAGACACCGGAAGCCCGAGACTCGTAAATAGTAGATAGATAAACCGCTCACGGTAGCTTCCGGCGTCAAGAAGAAATCAACGCGCATGGGAAGGGTGTCATAGATAGTCTAGTTCAGCAAGGGGTCTTGACAGTTAGCCACTGGCAAGTCCCCGATGCGCAGAGGTTTTCACTCCGGCGGGCAGAATGGAAATGCGCCGCAGAAACGATATGCACATATGGTGAACGCCGACTAGAGCGGGTCGACACATACATGCCCGGAGGGGGTGTCAGGAGACGTGTCGGACCGCCCTTAGCGGAGAAGGGTGTGCTCGAATAGTTGGAGTAAACTGATGGGGGAGTTTCTGGCATAAGATAAAACTACCTGAAAGTCTATGCGAGAACTCTCCTACTCCAACAATCAATCCTCTCGAGACCTTAATTGAGTGAAGCGTCAGGCTTAACGATATTAAGTTTTACCGTCTACTTTACTCTTACATCTGTGTGAACTTTTGGTGATAAGTTTGAAGTTGTTTGGTGCGGTCGCAACCTGGGGATCCATCTTCCTAGGGGTGCCCCCGTTACAGTATATCGTTAAGCGAGCTCCTCGCTTAACTCCTCTCCTGATTAATTGTTTTTCGACCTTCGGCACTGACCTTGCGTGAATACTGGTAACCTTGTCTCGAACAAGTAGCCCAGGGTGGAAAGCGCAATGGCTAGTATCGAACGTCGACCCAGAATGGAATCCAACTCGGATTCAGACCTTGACCTTGACGAGAACTCCGCCAACACATTTCGTGCTTCGGTGTTCGCGGACGTCCGCGGTATTGAATGGGACGGTCACCAATTGCTCCTGGAGGCCGCCCCTATTCAACTACCTGATGAATGTGTTGATCTTATGATTACAGACCCTCGCGCTGCGGCGCTTTCGTTCTTCCAAGACGCCGCCCTCGTCCACAACATGCTCCCTCCTCCACCGCAAGGAGTACCCTTTAGCGAGTTCTCCCGCGAGTTCGTCGAACCTTACATCGTCCGGGAGGTATCCAAGTCGATTGAGGATGCGAAGCGGGAACTGAAGAACTGGAATGCCCAGCAGCAGCAGGTGTTCCGTAAACAGATTACTACGGCAGCGGTGGAATGGATGAAGGTACAGCAGGAGGCATACCTGCGAATGTTAAGAGACCAGAAGGCATTGAAGGATCGTATGGCAGCGCTGGAAAGGGCCTTCGCGGGAGGTTATAGTATTGATGCTGAGAATGACGTACTGATGATAGAGGCGGCGCCCCCACTCCCACTTGTCCACACGAAGCTGGAGAACTTCGGGATGGAACTGGCTATGAGAGCCCGGGATGAACAGTGGAGGGCGTACCTAAGCCCCGTGGGCATACGGATGTTGGAAAGCCTCAAGGGGGAAGGATACAGTTATACCTCGTCCTTCACAAGAGCATCAACAGGCTCGCTGTCTGTCCCCTCCTCGATCGCCCGCAGTCGTTCAGGAAGTCCGGCGATTGGACCAACCGATGGGCGTCGGGTTAAGAAAAGGACGTCCAAGCCAAAGGGTATCACAGCACCAGATACACCTGACCCTACTCCTCGGCCGACCCCCGCTCCCATTAACCCCCCTGCAACACCGTCGGTTGCAACTCCCGTACCTCCTATTGCTGCCCCAAGACCCACACCTTTACCAGTTTCATTGCCCCCTCCTGATACCTTCCCTGTCGCAGCTTTCCCGCCAACAGTATCGGCTACCCCAGGGTACCGACCGCTGCGTGCGGCTTCACCTGGATTCTTTGAACAGGTCAGGCGCCAGGAAGAGCGAGCACCCATGGCTCCATCACGAGGGACTCCGATCCCCGGACCTGGGACACCCGCTCGTTCCGTTCCTTGGGCACCCGTGATTCCCTCTGCCCCCTCAAAACCAACTCTTCCCTCCATCCTCCCCACGATCACTAGTGGTGAGTCGGACAGCCAAGACGAGTACTGTCTGTCGGGCTGCAAATCGGAAGAAACCCGTATGGGGTGGATTCATTACCACACGTACGGGTGCAGGAAGGGACCACGGACCCCGGTAAGGCACCGAAGAAGACAGAAGGAGGGAGACGGACGACCAACATGTGGGTACTGTGGGTCATGGAGACACGCGGGGCCCCCAATGCAACCTTTGAGTTGTCCAGAGCTTCAGTCGTTTCTGGCGATAACTCAGGCGGCTCCGAACCCAACTCCTGAGAGTGGGCAACGACCTGTTCCACCACCGGCATCAGTACCATCAGGGGCTAACCCCCCCGAGGATGGGAATCAGGATGGCCAGGAGGAAAGGTTTGATGGGTATGATAGACCCCGCGAGACCCCAGGTGGAAATACCGGGGGTAGTGGAGGTGGAAATGGACCACCTGTCGGTGGTACTACGGGAGCAGGTGGAGATCCTGGGGACTCTGACCATGATAGCTCGGATGATGATGATGCCGATTCTCTCCCCGACTTGACCCCTTTTCTCGGCGCTCGCAAGGATGACTGGAGCGACGAGAAGAAACGACGGTGGGACCGCCGTGCTAAGAAGCTGTCAAGGGAACTACGGAGTAGGGCGGCTGCACGACCATCATCTAGACAACGGCAGAAGAAGCCGGAAAAGCTGAGCGGCATTCCGGCGTTTAAGGGAAAGGTCACCGAACTCGCCAGCTTCTTGACGCTGGTAGAGGTTAAGTTCGAGTACTTTGCTGGGTGCAGGTTGACCGATATGGACAAGGTAAACCTGGTGATCCCCCTTCTAGAAGATACTGCCCGAACATGGTATCTTGGGCTGCACTCCCACATCAATAAGGAGGCAGCCAAGCGTACCGGAGTTCCAGTTAATAACAGTAACCCGTTAAGAACGTGGAAAGGATTCCGGGAACGGCTTGAACGGAGTTTCGGCGGTGACCAAGCGGAACGAGACCGATCCCTCCTTGAGTGGCGAGACCTAGTGATGAAGCCACATCACATCGATGAGTACCTGGACAAGATAATTGACTATATGTATAAGCTTAGCTATACAGACCCTGTGCAGGTACGAGATAAGGTACGGTCGGGCATTACTCAAGAAGTGAGGAACGCGTGGGCACTGAAGGAGCCCCATCCTACCGACTTGAACGACTACCTTGATCTTCTTCGGAAGGTTGGACACACACTGGAAGACAACACCCGGTTCAGCAACCGAGTTATCCACCCTGTCCAACGGTCTCAACCAACGGACAAGAAGGAGGATAGGTCCTCAACTTCCGGAAGGTTTAAAAAGAAGGATAAAGGTTCGGGCAGACAGAACCAGCGGTCTGCCAAACCTACTAATTTCAATGCGGGGAAACAGGCAAAGCCGGGGACTTCTGAGTATGCCATGGCGCATAAGGAAATCCCGTCGACTTTGACCGAACGTCGGAGAAAGCACAACCAGTGCACCAAGTGTGGACAAACGGGTCACTTTTGGAGAAAGTGCACCGCGACGTCCCCAGTCGTTAGTTCGTCCAAACAGGCTCGTGGGTTGAAACGGTCAGCCCCAGTAAGCGCGCCCTCAGGTACGGACAAGCGACTAAAGCGCATCGAAGCGCCACCTCCGGCTACCTCGTCAAAGATACTTGAAGTCCGACAGGCATCACCTCAGATTATGGAGGTTGATACTGACGGCTCAGAATAGGTAAGACCCCATTCTGTGAAAGGTATAACCTTAATAACCTGTATCCATAGACCCCTGCGGGATGGATGAAAAGGAGCCCCGGAAGTGGCTTCTGGGATGGGTAAGTACCCCTCTACTGCATGAACGACCCTGATGCTGACTACACCCAGGTGGTGTGGGCAGATAGATGTTGAAGGCCGTATGCGGTGGACAGGGTGATCTCTCCTTTGTGGGTTTTCAGGTTATTTCCTTTGTTCTAGTTATTTGTATTTCTTTCAGGATTTCTTTAGTGGGACGGACAAGTCACAGGACATTATTTTCGGTTGAGGCTGGGAGAGATCTCGCTCGCGGAGACGCTCGACATTGGGGAAGCAAGGTTGCTTCGCTTGGAACCGGTCCAAGAGCGGACCTCTACCCACCTCGGGAAAATTTGTTATGGTAAGTACAAGCGGGATTAGTTCAGGCTGGACTTGATTGAATAAATGATACTATGATCAAGTTTACCTGAGGAGGGTTTAGTACCCGAAATCATGCTGGCGTGATAGTAAACACCCTAGCTATTGATAACACGATTCCCAATCCCTTAACGTTTGCCGACCCGTTGTGGCCGCTCTTGTGTCGAAAGGCAAGAGATCAGAATTAGTAAGCCAAGATGACTAAGTCCCTAAGACAAGTGAAGAGGCAGAAGCGTGATAACTTGCCTCGCCATACCAAGTCTATCCACCTGAGGGTAAGGCTAGACTGGAAGATTGGAGCTAGACAGGTAAGCGCTGAGGCGCTCCTGCTACTCGACAGTGGAGCTACTGGGCCAGTGCTTAGTAGCCGATGGGTTAAACAAACGCAGGCACCATGTGTACGACGAAAGGTACATGTGCCGATAAGCGACGCAAGCGGTAATCACATTCCGGGGTCAGGTCTGCACTATACCAAATCATTGGACATGAGAATAGGCGACCACCATAACGAAATGCGGTTTGAAGTCGCGGACATGCCCGACACCAAGGTGGACGGGTACCTACCTATGTCTTGGTTGAAGGACCATAATCCCGACATAGATTGGAAGACAGGATCACTAACCTGGCGCTCAGATTTCTGCAAGGCTAATTGCCTGGCAGAGCAGGGGCGGTTAGTGTTCATGACCGATGAAGAGTTGCTAGCTGAAGACCCTAGTAATGTGTACCTGTTGGGAATTGTACAATTCTCCGATGAGGAAGGTGCTGACATTACTGTCAAGCTACTCCCTGAGTATAAGGACTACGGGGACATCTTCAGTCAAGAACGGATTGAGGCCTTGCCGGAGCACTCAAAGTATGACCACACGATCGAGTTGCTACCCGGGACTCAACCTCCGTTTGGGCCTATCTATCCGTTATCGGAAAAGGAGCTTAAGGCACTCCGGGAATATCTCAATGACATGCTGCGAACGGGGAAGCTACGGCGATCCAGTTCCTCAGCAGCAGCCCCTATCCTCTTTGTGCCAAAACCAGATGGTACATTAAGACTGGTAATAGATTACCGAGGGCTGAACAAAATCACGGTGAAGAGCAAGTACCCTCTACCGCTGATGAATGAACTGCGAGATAGGTTAGGAAAAGCCGTTGTGTTCACTAAGTTGGACTTGAAAAACGGCTACTATCTTCTGAGGATGGCAGAAGGTGAGGAATGGAAGACGGCCTTCCGGTGCAGATATGGACTGTATGAATACACGGTCATGCCGTTTGGGTTATGTAATGCCCCGGCAACTTTCCAGAGCATGATAAATGAGGTCTTTCGAGATCTCATGGATGAAGGAGTCATCGCGTATATGGATGACATCCTGATCTACTCCGAAACTATGGAAGAGCACGTCGCGATGGTAAGGCGTGTAATGGAGAAATTGCGGAAAGCTAGACTATGTGTAAGTATGAAGAAGTCC
This sequence comes from Tuber magnatum, assembly GCA_003182015.1. Classification (NCBI taxonomy): domain Eukaryota; kingdom Fungi; phylum Ascomycota; class Pezizomycetes; order Pezizales; family Tuberaceae; genus Tuber; species Tuber magnatum. The sequence continues at coordinate 1,896,951 of PYWC01000021.1, read as the reverse complement.
AGTTTCCACCAACGGGAGGTTGAATTCCTCGGATATAGGATCTCCGATATGGGGATCTCTATGTTGTCGGAAAAGGTGCAGACAATCAAAGACTGGGCACCTCCGACATGCGTCGTCGACGTTCAAAGCTTTATGGGCTTTGCCAACTTCTATCGTCGGTTCATAGAAGGGTTCAGCAAGATAGCGAAACCCCTCACGGACTTGACAAAGAAGGATGTCCGATGGGAATGGACACCTGCATGTGAGCAGGCCTTCAATCATTTAAAGGAAGCGTTCACGTCCAAACCTATCCTAGCACATTTTGACCCTGAACGGCCAACACGGCTAGAAACCGACGCTAGTGACTTTGCATTAGGAGCCGTTCTCTCCCAGTTATGTGAGGATGAGAGATGGCATCCGGTGGCCTACCATAGTAGGAAGTTCCACCCAGCGGAGATTAATTATGATGTCCATGACAAGGAAATGACAGCCATCGTGGCGGCGTTCAAGGAATGGGATCATTTGCTACGCTCGGTAACGGACCAGTTGGTGATCTATACGGATCATAAGAACTTGGAGTACTTCAATAGTACCAAGGTCCTTAACCGAAGGCAGCACCGCTGGGCTGAATTCCTGCAACCATTTAACTTCAAGGTGGTTTACCGAGAAGGACGGTTGAATGAGAAGGCGGATGCTTTGTCGCGGCGTAGGGACTACCGCCCTGAAGGGGGGAGTGATTTTCCGCCACAGTCGTTTTTTCGCCCCGGACAGTGGGTTGGGAGCCAGGAACGGGACATCTTGCGACCACAGGTGTTGCAAGTGTGCCAGGGATTTCGGCTCAAGTCTTCCTTTTTGGATCAGTTGCGGGTAGCGATAACCGAAGACCAGGAGTACTTAAGGATCCTGAAGGCAACAGCTGCAGGTGACAAAGAGGTCGACCGACATTTCACGACGGAAAAGGGCTTACTCCTGTACAAGAACAGGTGGTATGTTCCCAAGGGTCAGAATCTGAAGCAGACAATCATGAAGGCAGAACATGACTCCCGAATCGCGGGACACTTCGGGACTTACAAAACCATTGGCAGGGTGAGGGCTAACTTCTACTGGCCTAAGATGGATGAGCATATCACTGACTATGTGCGGACATGTGACGCATGCCAAAGAAATAAATCCATCAGGCACAAGAAGTTCGGGCTGCTGGAACCTATCGATGTTCCTATGCGGCCTTGGACAGCAATTTCAATGGATTTCATTGTCGCGCTGCCAGAGTCCGAAGGGTATACCAAGATCTGGGTCATAGTAGACAGGTTTTCGAAAATGGCCCATTTCATACCCCTGACCACTGAGGTACCTATCAAGGAGCTTGCCTTGATATTCCTGAAGGAGGTTTGGCGCCTTCATGGACTGCCAGAGTCAATCATCTCCGACCGAGATAGCCGATTCACATCCAAGTTCTGGATGAGTCTGATGCACTTGCTGCAAGTGAAACTAAACGTTTCGACTGCATTCCACCCAGAGACTGATGGGCAAACCGAGAGGGTTAATCAGACACTGGAGCAGTACTTGCGTAGTTACTGTTCCTATCAACAGGATGACTGGGTCTCGCTGCTACCCCTTGCGGAGTATGCGTATAACACCTCAACATCAGAATCCACCAGGTTGTCACCATTTGAGATCAATTATGGGTTCAACCCACGGACAAACTGGTCGGGTGTTGTGTCTGACAACCAAGGGATACACCCAAGTAGTGAACTCTTGGTTAAGGAATGGGAAGGAACCTGGCAACAGATTCGAGAAACGATTCAACGGGCACAGGAAAGGCAGCGGAAATGGCATGACCAGAAATGGCTGCCATCCCCGGACTATGTTACCTTGGAAGATGTGGCTGCTGGGCGGGCTAAGAAAGCGGACCGCGTGATGTTGAACCGGAAGAACATCCGCACCAAGCATCCCATGGAGAAGCTGGACCACCGGATGTTTGGCCCTTTCGTGGTCAAACGTCGGGTGGGTACCCGAGCATACGAACTCCAATTGCCCACCCGATGGAGCATCCACCCGGTTTTCAATGTCACGCTGCTGGAACCCTATCGCGAGGATCCGGAATCGGGTAGGATCAAGGAGATCCCTACCCCCGAGCTCGTGGACAATGAGCCCAGTTACGTCATCGAAGCTGTTGTGGACAGTCGCTGGTATGGTGGAACAAAGGCGAAGTTTCCGTCGCGCTTTGTCCAGTACCTGGTTTCATGGGAAGGCTATGGAGCTGAGGAGAACTCATGGGAGCCCTATGAGATGCTAGAAGGGACAGGCTTACAGGCCATGCTAGATTTCCACCAAAGATATCCGTCCAAGCCCAGGGACCATCGGGTCTTGGGGGAATCGAGTCGTGGAAACAAAAGACGACGCTAAACGGTCCGGGACGGACCGTAGAGAAGAGGGGAGTGATGTAACGACCCAGCATACGTGAGCTATGGCAGCCGGAACCTACACCCATACAGGTAGCTCGGAGGCGAACTGGTAGGAACCGGCAGGCAAGTGAGTACTTGACCTACGGAGACCCGATGGCCCGGGCTCCGAGATGAGCAGACTTAGTGGACACAAGTATTTAGGTACATGGCTACGCCCAAGGTTGGTGTCAGCGTACTTAGGGACCTATGAAGGGCCAATACACAGCTAGGCTGGGTAACTAGAGAAAGGCCGAGTGTGTCTATCCCCGGAAGTGGGATAGATAGGGTAACAGGAGAAAATCCACTTGTCCACCGGACAAGATTACCCTACCCTCAGAACAGGGTTACCCTGCCTTGAGGCTTGGATTACCCTGTTCAAGGATCTGAGTTACCCTACCTGCCAATACGAAGTCCCTCGGGGAGTTTGGGAAAAATGACTGGAATGTTTGTCACACGAAGCCATGCATAATACTGGAATCTGGGGTTCCGGGAGATGCTATTGGGCGAGCTACGCAGCTACGAAGAAGCTGTAAATTGGAGACATTATTCCTATCATGCCCCTCCGGCCCCGCCTTGAGGCCCGGACGTCATGGGCAAACGGTTGCGTAGTTGTGTGCAGTCTAGCAAAGGAGGATCTTTGGAGACCCGCTTGCAACACCGTATACGTTGCTGCCGTCCGGTCGACCGTAAGCTGTTCGCAGGATATACAAGGGGGCATAGGGTGGAAGGTGGAGTACCTCCTCCAAGTTGTTCGGAGTAAAACGGACCAAAACTGACGGAGTTAACGGGAGTTAACCGTGGGGGTCCCGAAGGTAGTCCCGGGTGGTGCCGGGACGACTGGGAACGTTTTGCACCTACCACGCCCAAGGATGTCCCCAACGCCATAGGCTCTGAGAGGGAAGTGCAGAGACACTAAAAGCATGATTCCTACCGCAGGTAAGGTGTATCCGAGGTAGTGGTCGTGGGTAGCGCCCATTGGATCACTCCTGGACCACCGTACCCTGCGGAAGACACCGGAAGCCCGAGACTCGTAAATAGTAGATAGATAAACCGCTCACGGTAGCTTCCGGCGTCAAGAAGAAATCAACGCGCATGGGAAGGGTGTCATAGATAGTCTAGTTCAGCAAGGGGTCTTGACAGTTAGCCACTGGCAAGTCCCCGATGCGCAGAGGTTTTCACTCCGGCGGGCAGAATGGAAATGCGCCGCAGAAACGATATGCACATATGGTGAACGCCGACTAGAGCGGGTCGACACATACATGCCCGAAGGGGGTGTCAGGAGACGTGTCGGACCGCCCTTAGCGGAGAAGGGTGTGCTCGAACAGTTGGAGTAAACTGATGGGGGAGTTTCTGGCATAAGATAAAACTACCTGAAAGTCTATGCGAGAACTCTCCTACTCCAACAATCAATCCTCTCGAGACCTTAATTGAGTGAAGCGTCAGGCTTAACGATATTAAGTTTTACCGTCTACTTTACTCTTACATCTGTGTGAACTTTTGGTGATAAGTTTGAAGTTGTTTGGTGCGGTCGCAACCTTGGGATCCATCTTCCTAGGGGTGCCCCCGTTACACCTCATAAGCGAATATTTACATCATTTTGTATGGGTATACATTGATGATATTCCAATATTTTCAGAAACATCAAAAGACCACGAGAAACACATACGCCAAGTATGTCATCGACTTAGAAAAGCAAAGTTTTATGCGAGCGAAAGGAAGTCAGTACTTTTTGCGGACAAGGTAGAAGTATTAGGACACATCGTGGACAACGAGGGAATCCATGCCTCCCCCCAGAAAATATTATCCACTGCAGGATGGGAGACACCCAAAAACAAGAAGCAATTACAACGATTCCTTAGAATAGTAAATTGTGTGGCCCAGTTCCTCCTGCACCATTCAACATTGACCAGACCATTAACTGACTTAACAGGAAACGCCAAATTCATATGGACAACGACCCACCAAACTGCATTCGATATGGTCCCAAAACGAATTATCGATCACCAAGTCATGTGACCAATAGACATACGAAACCAGGAACCAATTTGGTTGGTTACAAATGCCGCAGATTTAGGAGTTGGAGCATGGGTGGGACAAGGACCCACTTATGAGACAGCACGACCAGCCACGTTACACAGCAGAAAGTTCACCGACGCTCAGAGGAACTATGGGACCACCGATAAAGAGGCCTTAGCCATAGTGGAAGCGCTTAATCGGTTCCACAATGTACTAATGCGAAATACCTTTACAATAATTACAGACCACCAACCCTTAACATACCTATGAGTGGCAAAAAACCCAAGCAGAAAGCAAGTGATATGGCTAAGTGCCTTGGGAAAATACGACGCGAAAATAGTCTACGCACCAGGGAGCACAAACTATTTAGCCAATACCCTTTCCCGGATATCTACGGGAGTATCCGCCTTGAATCCACTCTATGTCGATGATCATACGAAGGAATCGGATGACATCTCGGATAACACAGTCTACAAGCAAGAATCAAATACAATAGAGCCCGCGCACGGGTTCTCCCCTACTTTCCCTCCTTTCTCCTATACTGAGTACCACAACGAGGCCCCTGTACCCCCCGAAAGCCCCTGCTCAATCATTGCAGGAAATGATTAGGGTGACCAGTGTACCCTGCGAAGTACGCCACTGGAAGAACTCCAACATAGCACCTTATACTACTCACATTGTTATGTGGATCATTGCCGATATCACCAAACCGAGATCAAATTCACGAACAACCATCCTCGACGACGGGGAAGGTCAACCCCTTACCCACATAGTGAAGGACCCAGCCCCCCAAGTACAGAAATCGACCTGAGCCCTCCGGAGTCCCCCGAAATCAATGACCGGAAATGGCAACAAACGACCGGTGGAAGACCAATTAGTGCGGGAGAAGGGCCATCCACCCTTGCCCAGCTGACGCCCAGGTCTTATGGAATTCCGGCACTGCTAAACTCGGAAGCTCCGGCATTCCAAATGCGGGAGCCAGAACCAAGAGAGAACCTCACGACTGAGAATATAGCAGTATTCTGAATGCCAGGGCCTGCTAGCCCACCGCCGATTAGACAAGCGGAACGGCTAGAAAGCCTTATCAATAAGACAATAATCTCTGTAATGCTCCCGACAATGACAGAATACTGGCGCGGGCTATAGGATATCTTGGAAGACACCGACGAGGAAGACCTAGCTGAGACAACCAGGGGAAGCGAGATAGAAGACGAACGTGACACCTGGCCAACAGTCAATGAAATGATCGGAACGTTTCCAGCGCACACGGTTGCTGCATACTGGAAAGAACCAATTGGGAAAAAGGTCAATGAAAGTATGGACACTGCAGGACACTTATCCTCCTACAAGGTTGCAAACGGAATGCAATACGCAAAAACCAGATATGGGGAAGACTGCCTGTATATCCCAAAAGGCTCCGCATACGGAAATAGCACGTTAAGGGGGTATGTGATTAGCGAAATCCACAACAAAGGCCACTATAGTGTTGAGCGAAACTTACGGTACGCTACAGAGTACCTATTTTGGCCTGAAATGCAAAAAGACTTTAGAGCGTATGTGGCCCAATGCCACACATGCCAGATGAATAAGGAACCTACGAAATTGCCACAAGGAAAGGCTCAGACAATTACACTGCCATTGGATATTTTGGAAACAATAGCTATTGACTTTGCAGGACCCTTCCACAATTCATGGGGATACAACACGATCCTAGTCGTGATGGATAGGTTTTCGCGATTCACATGGCTCATACCTACAATGCAACAAGTAACAGCAATAACAACCTGGGAACTTCTGTGCAACAAAATGTTTACACCCCATGGCTACCCAACATCTCTAGGCCGCGATGCGGAGCCACGATTTGAGTCACAGGTGTGGAGGCAACACTGCAGATCGTTAGGCATTGAACACATCAATGCGGCACCAGGCCATGATGAAACGAATAGACAGGTTGAAAGGAAAACTTGACAATTAAAGACAGCTCTCCGAAACCTAGTCAACACAAGGCAGAACAATTGGTTTGATGCCATACCTGAAACAGCAGCATACCTGAATGCAGGATGGTCAGAAAGACTTAGCATGTCACGCTAGGAAGCTATTTTTAGGAAGAATTACCCGCTACTCCCCCTGGCGAACTTCAAGAACTCTGCAGTACCGTCTGCTGACCAATTTTTGAATAGGCACCAAGCAATCGGGAACGCGGCATTCAATAGGATTAAAATGGCATGATTTAGAAGCATGAGAAAGGCAGAAAAACGACGCAGACACCATACAGTGATAGGAAAAGGGAATCGGTTACTGGTATATGGAAGTTTATTCGCAACAGGATCGGGACGTAGCAAGAAATAGCAACAGCGCTGGCCTGGACCATTCAAAATAATCGAATGCGACGAGCATACACAAAATTACACGGTACAAATAGATGGCAGAATGTACAAAAACTGAGAAGCGACATTCCATGCATCCACCGTGAAAAAATACCGCCCTAAGGAGGATGTCTCCTTCCCTGCCAGAAGCCACGCAAAACCACCCCTGATCGTGGTTAATGAGAAACCGGAATGGGAAGTGGAAACCATACGGGACCACAGAACACGGTATGACGGCAACCAATTCCTAGCGAAATGGATGGGGTACCCGGAAACAGAGAATAGCTGGGAACCCCTGGAAGGGTTGGGAAATGCGATGGAATTGGTGAATCAATGGTGGAAAGACAACAAGCCGGAGGACGAGCTACCCCCTACGATAAACTATGTTATGGTGGCGTGGAGCCCAACTCTACCAGAAATCCAATACCTGCGCCCGGACACGGACCAAGGGATACAGAATGGATTTTGGTCAGCCCACTTCGAGACCGATTTCGCAAGCAGCGAAGATGAAAATCGGGCAATGGAAGATGAAGCAGCATACCTAGCCCGGCTGGCCGAGGCGGAATACTGGCAATAGCAAAAGGAAAAGAGACACTATCCAACAGCCTTACGATGTCAAACTATGAGCAAGTACCTTGGAGACTGCGCCAGGAGCTAATGGGACTGTTGGTGAACTGTGATATTATCCCTAGACGATACCTTACACAGTGACTCTTCATACCCATCTGCAACAAATGCTTAGAAATAACAACACAAGCGACGGGACGAATGTGGGGAGAATTGGTGTCAGATGTTTTCCGCTTCGGTAGTGGGTGCTACGTAAGCAGGGAAAAATGTGATGGGTGGATGGAAAGGGAAGAAACTGAAATTAAGCAGCAACCCCTTTTTCCAGAAGACCTAAGCGAGGCCGACACCTGAACGAGGCCGACACCTAAGCGAGGTCACCACAGAAACATAAATACCACCCACCATCCCTCGAACACGCTAAAGAAAACAGACCAAAAAACTACCATACCTCCTAACCTTTACCCACTTACAAAAACTTATCCTTACGCGAAAGAAACAAAATGTCGACCTAGGCAGAAGTGAGTATAAAGGGACGAGACCTCATCTTAGGGTACCTGCTGTACCGCGAGATAATTCCAGAAGACGCATACTGGAAAATATTATACATTGATCACTGTGCGGATTGCGGACGAAACGATGTCGAGACGGAGCAATAGGAAGACCAGATAGTACGCAACTTTGTGGATCTGTGATACTACTGGGAGTCAGGTTGTTCCGTACGCGGAGCGCCATGCGGGGAGTGCTTGGAAAGATAGTTGGAAGGTGCGGAATGGAACTTGCAGGACGACTGGAGATTGTTGCACGATAGCGAGGACGATGAGGATGGGTTCTAGGCAGATTTTCAAGAGAATAGCAGACTTACCGGCTATTAGCATTTATTAAGTTCTTTTATTTGATGAAATTGTTCCATTATTTTTGGAGTGTAACCGGTACGGGTACTAGGTTCTTTTATGCTTTATGTTTCATGTTTGGTTCCACAGTATCGTTTGATACTGGTATTGTTTCGTACGTTATCACTTGATAAACACATTGTTTTATCTTTGGTTTCACAGTATCATTTGATACTAGTATTGTTTCGTGTGCTATCACTGGCTACACAAAGTGTTTTATGTTTGGTTTCACGGTATCGTTTGATACGTGTATTGTTTCGTGTGCTATCGGTTGATACACACCTTGTTTTGCAATATCGCTCATAGTGGGGATAAGTGATATGCTGTATTTAAAAGACCGCTCATTCCCACGATGGAAACAGTAGACTTCGACAGATAGTATTCTTAAATATACTTGGTTGAACGGTTACTTCTTTGATCTCCTATTACACCCCGTTCGAAGCCTCCTTTAGCAAGCAGCACTCGCTTCTTGTTGACCACGAAGCCATCTGCTCCTATCGTAACGCTACGTGACTAGGGCCTGGCCCGAACACGTTACACCATGTGTCACAATTCCGCCCATATCTTTTAATATCGTCGCGCATCTATGGCCATTGGTATAATCAGTGAATCAATGATGTCATTTTTGCCGTCCCGCAGTGTCCCACTGGTGGCGTGTCGTGATTTCTTCTTATTGTTTCTATTCGTAAGGCTTTCTTATCTCGGAGCCTTATCTTGTCCTCATAGCATAGGGATCCATCTTCTTCCTGGCATAGCCTGAGGGCTACGCCTTTCATTTCTTTTAGGGCTTCCTTCAAGGCCTTCTTTATCTCTTTGATTTCTTGGTTGCTGCCCTTACTTCTTTTAATCAATTCTTTGTATCCTTCATTGTTGCTTGTGGTGGTGGTTATTTCGTTCAGGGATTCATATCCACTATCTTTGTCTTCTTCTTTTGTGACATACTTTTCCTTGAGGAGAAGTATCCTTAGTCGTTGTGACCATATTTCCTTTTTGTCAGGGAAATCCTGCATTCTTCGAGTCAATGCATCTGGCTTTCTTGCTTCTTTGCCTGGTCAGTATTTGATTTGGAGGTGATATTGGCTTAACGTCTTGCTACAAATGATTTGTTGTCCACTGAGTTCCTTGGTAGTAGTAAATGTTAGTAGGTTCTTGGGGTCCGCGCTGGTATGGATCACATGTTGACTTCCTAGCGTGTACTTCCTCCAGTCCCTAATTGATGGGACCAAGGCTAATGGCTTCTCATCGTGAATGTTGTACTTCTATTTTACTTTTGACCTTGTTTTTGATCAAAATGCGACCGGTCTCCATAATCTGTATTTGCCTTACTGCGAGAGGTTCTCGCAGCATACGTAGTTGGATGCATCTGCCTCAATCATGATGTGTAGTGTGGGGTCAAAATGCCGCAATATCGTTGTCGTAGCAAGTCCCTCCCTTATATCGTCCGCGGCTTGTTGTTGTTTCTCTCCCCATTTCCATTTGATCTCTTTTCTTATCTTCTCGTAGAGGGGTTTAGCAATCCTGCTAAAGCCCACGATGAATCTTCAGTAAAAGTTGCAAAAGCACATGAAGCTTTGCACTCCTTTTATGCTCTTGGGTGCTTTCCAGTTGTCGATAGCTGCTGTTGTGACTGGATCAGCTTGTACTCCATCAGGATTGATGATAACTGGTAGGTATTCAACTTCATCGGTATGGAAGCTGTATTTCGAAGGTTTTAGTTTGATCTTGGCTTGTCTCAATGCCTGCAAGACATTGCGTATGTCTCGTTGGTGTTGCTCTATATTGTCTGAATAGATGAGGATATCATCTAGATAGACGATACAACACATGTCCAGATACTTGGTCAACTTGGAGTTGATCCACCATTGGAATGTGGCTGGTGCATTGGATAATCTGAAGGGCATGACTAAATATTCGAATGGTCTGTATCTCATCCTGAAAGCCCTCTTCCACTCGTCTCCTTCGGCTATCCTCATGTTGTGATATGCGTTCTTGATATCCAACTTCTTATACTGTTTGGCCTATCCTAGTTGGTCCAACGCTTCTGTAACGGGGGCACCCCTAGGAAGATGGATCCCAGGGTTGCAACCGCACCAAACAACTTCAACTTATCGCCAAAAGTTCACACAGATATAAGAGTAAAGTAGACGGTAAAACTTAATATCGTTAAGCCTGACGCTTCACTCAATTATGGTCTCGAGAGGATTGATTGTTGGAGTAGGAGAGTTCTCGCATAGACTTTCAGGTAGTTTTATCTTATGCCAGAAACTCCGCCATCAGTTTACTCCAACT
>PYWC01000021.1:1861896-1885438 GCA_003182015.1 Tuber magnatum | reverse complement strand
GGTAATCTTGTCCGGTGGACAAGTGGATTTTCTCCTGTTACCCTATCTATCCCACTTCCGGGGATAGACACACTCGGCCTTTCTCTAGTTACCCAGCCTAGCTGTGTATTGGCCCTTCATAGGTCCCTAAGTATGCTGACACCAATCTTGGGCATAGCCATGTAGCTAAATACTTGTGTCTACTAAGTCTGCTCATCTCGGAGCCCGGGCCATCGCGTCTCCGTAGGTCAAGTACTCACTTGCCTGCCGGTTCCTACCAGTTCGCCTCCGGGCTACCTGTATGGGTGTAGGTTCCGGCTGCCATAGCTCACGTATGCTGGGTCGTTACAGCTTCGTCGATCAACGGTAGAGGGTACTGGTCTTTTTGTGATACCACGTTCAGCCCCCAGAAATCTACCCTGAGTCTCAGTTTTCCGTCTTTCTTATTGACAAATAGGAGGGGTGCCCCCACTGCGGAGGACGATGGTCTGATCCATTCCCTGGCCAGGTTCTGTTGGAGGTATTCTGGCAGCACCTTTAATTCTTCTTCCCTTAATAGGTAGAGTTTCATGAAGGGCACTACATTTCTTTCCTGTGGTTTGATCCGGTGATCTTTGCTATTGTGTCTGGGAAGATCTGTGATTTCGCTTTTTTTCAAATATGCTGAGGTAATCGTGAAATTCTTTCGGGACCGGTTGCCTCTGGGTTATTTTCTTCTTCTTGACTTCTTGTTTTACTACTAACCGTGTGCTAATCATTGATACTTCTGTGATCATTGGTTCATCTTCCTCCTCGTTCCGTTTAAGGATCCCTGTCTGTTCACCTCTCTGGTAGAGCTGGCTGCATGCCTTTCGTGATATGAAAGACATGCTGCAGGGTTTTTCTTCTGTCATTTTGGTGGGCTTGTCGTCGTTAGAGGTTCCTTGTCTGGTCCTTCCAAATCGTTCTTCACCTCTTTTGGTCTTTTCTAGGTCTTGGACTTCGCAGAGCTCCCTGGTATTAATATTTTCGATAATCATCTGGGCTATGCGATCCCCTTTTTGGATCTCATAGTCCTTGTCCTTCAGGTTTATTAGTAGGACTTGTACGTTACCCATACAGTCTGCATTGATTACTCGCGCACCTGTGGTAATCCCATGGTGGGCGGCCATACCACTGCATGGGGCGATTCTTGCATAGGTGCCGTTGGGTAGCCCTAGTGCAATTCCTGTTGACATCATCTTTTGTCCTTTTGCTGGGACCATTGTGTCTTCCGCGCTCTTCAGGTCATGACCTGCTACTTTCTTGGATCCTGATGTTGGCTTTCTGGCATTCGGGTGTAATACTTGTACCCTTATGACTTCGTCCTCGGGGATTGCTTTTTCGTGTTTGGTGTCCATATGAAGGATTTGCGTCCTCAGGTTTCCTCTTATTGCTTGTTCTTCACGCATTGTTTCAATCCTTGGGGAAGTTTCTAGGCACAACTGCGTGCATAGCTCACCGTTGAAGTTGATTTGGCCTTTTTCCCAATCGATGTTCGGATTGTGTTGTTAGAGCCAAGGTGTTCCTAGTATGGTACAGTGCTTCTGCACGTGCGCCACTGAAAATGTTATGGCTTCGTGATGTGACCCTATCTCCATTACAGCTTGTGCTGTATGGGTGATGGGTCCTGCTTTTCTTTTCTGCGCGTTGACCATGTATATGTCTCTTGGTTTCTTTATCTTTTCCAGGGGTAATCCGTGGGTTTAGCAGAAGTCTCTGTCGATGCAATCCTCGGTTGCTCCTGAATTAAGTATTGCCTTCATTTCTGTATCTTTGTTCACTGTGCATAGTTCTATCTTAATCATAAGATGTTCATTGTCATTATCGTAACCATTCGTACTGTTGATTGTTGCCGTATTGTCTTCTTTCGTTAGTCTGGGTGCGTTGTTCTTCTTCGTTGATATCTGTGCGATACCGGTAGGTTTACCTTATTTCTCGTCCCGCAGACCACTGCTTGCAGGGGACTTTATTTCTTTCAAGTCTGCTGCCGTTCTGTTCTTTCTACAGCGTCTATCTCTTGGAGCTTGGTTTCCTTGCGTCCACGATCTTTGATGAAATACCCTTTCAGTCCGGATCAAAGGCACGCATTCGCGGTTCTTCTCTTCTAGTATTCTTCGTCGGACAGTCTTTGGAAGCCTTGGTTCTTTCTTCCTCCTGCGTATAAGTCCATGGAGTCCCCTGCTGGTCCCGGTCGTGGCATGCTGGCCTGTCAGCAGGTACCGTTGTTGTTGCGCAGCGGGGTTGGATGGGTTATCCCCTTTGTTCTGTTTTAACCGTGCCTGACCAGGTTGATCTGATCTTCTTTGTCCATGGCCTATACTGCAAAGCCTTTGGCCGTTCAACTAGGCTGGTCCGAGCTTATCTAGGCTTCCTGTAGCCATTCGTTGGTGTCACCCAAGAGGTGGCAGTACTGTGTGTTGTTGTCAAACTCCGCTTTGACCGATATCATGCGGAACTTGTGCCAGTGGTCAGACAGGTTATCCTTTCCTTGTCTCATCTTTCCTAGCTTAAGTCTTGTTGTTTCTTGAGCATTTCTGTCTCCGAACTGGCCGTGGAGGGTCTCCTTGAACTCTTCCCATGAGGCCCATATCTCGTCTCTCTTTCCTTCCACGTAGGACATTATATGTTGCCCTGCCACTTCTCTCAAGAGGGACTCTGCATAGTCCACGTTGATCGTGTGTTTTCCGATGCCGTATTCCTTAACCTGGAAGTACTGTTCCAACTGGCTTAGGAACTGTCTTAACTTATTACTGTCTCCCGTGAAGAGGTCCGGTTCCTTTGCTGTTGGCCTTGATTCCAGGCGGGTGTTAATTGCTCTCAGGAACCTTGTCATCTGGTCCTTGGTCATCATTAGGGCCTGCATAGTATACCCTGTCGGGGGTGACAGTGTTGCGCCTGTAGATATCCTTCATGATCATGGTGTACCTTCAGAGGAACTACCTAGGGGTGAGGTTCGTTCTGCTGTAAGTGGGCTTGCGGCTCATGATGGTTGGCTTGCTGCTTCGCCTAAGGCATTCCGTACTCGTCCTAGGTCTAGGATGTCATCCATGACATTGATATCTCTTTCATTGTCTTTGGTGAACTCCAGGTTCCCTGGAGTTGCCGTCTTGTCTCCGTCAGGTCTCACAGGAGACGTAACGAAATGTTATGCTTTCCCACTACTCAGGTTACTCATGACAGGCAATGACCTTCGTCGCACTTCTGAACTGCGCTATGCAGTGTCCAAGAGCTCCTTGAGTCCCTTGGCTCCATGTTAGTATTCACACATAAGAATCAGTTTCTCACCAGCGCCAAGCATATTGGTCTTGTATTTAGTTAACTTGGTCTGCGTAGTGGATAGGTTCTTGACTCTCTGGGTGTCCGACTAGTGGACGGGTTTTGGAGTGTAAAGATATTTGTATTGTAATGAGTGTAAAGTAGTAGATGGGAAATAATAGTAGATGGTTGCGGGAATAGCTAACCCATCTGTGAAAACCCCCCCTTTATATAGACCTCTTCCCACAACCCTAACCCCACCCTGAACCTCAAGTGAGGTCAGGTACAAAATCCATCACTTGACTTGAACGAGTCATGTGCACAAAACATAAAACATCCCATGATCTTTAAACGACGTCATGTGTGAAAATATAAATCAAACGCAATATAAATCAAATGTATAAACAAGCCACATGACCTACTAACGAGGACATGTACAAAACATAAATCAATCTGCTTTGCAGGTAAACCTTACCAGCCAGTCTAGACTCTTCCCATGACATTGACCGTATCTCATGTGTGCAATGCAATCAAACATAAATGCGCCGTATGACTTGCTAATGAGGTTATTTGCGGAAAACCAATATTATGATAGACAAGCCCCATGACCTACACATGAGGCCACATGTGTAAAACCTGTTCATTGCTGCCGTCACTTTGCTAGTTCTACTCTAGCCAGATTGTGACAGATAAGGACTGATACTCTCAGTGCTAGTGATAAACTAATTCTTATATGAGGATACTAAGATAAGGCCAAGAGACTCAAGGAGCTCTTGGATACAATGCAGCGCAGTGCGGAAGAAGAAGAAGGTTGTTACCTGTCATGAGCAACATGAGTAGTGGGAAACTGTAAGGTTTGGTCACGTCTCCTGCGACACCTAACGACAATAAGACAGCAACTGCAAGGAACCCCGAGTTCACCCAAGAAGACAAAGGAGATATCGGTCCCACGGATGACACCCTTGACCTATGACGTGTACAAGAAGCACCAGGCGAAGCAGGAGGCCAACTCTAATGAGCTGCAAGCCTGGTCACACCAGAACAAACCTCACCTCCAGGTAGTTCCCCTGCAGGAACACCACAACGAAGGAGGGATGGCTGCAGCAGCGACGCCAGCACTCCCGACACAGCCCACTACACCAGCTCTCATGATGAATGAACCCCAGATGATGAGATGCCCAGGGGCAATCAATACCCACCCAGAATCGAGAGCAAAAGCAAGAGAACCAGATCTCATCGGGAGAGACTGCGAAAAGTTAAGACAGTTCCTAAGCATGTTGGAACAGTACTTTAAGGTCAAGGGGTATAGCGAAGGAAAAGATAGGATCAAGGTAGGCTATGCCAAGTCCCTCTTACAAGAAGGCATAAGGCAATGGATAATGCCCCATGTGGAAGGCAAACGAGATTGAATATGGGCGTCGTGGGAGGAGTTCAAGGAAACTCTCAACACCTAGTTCAGAGACAGGAATGCCAAAGAGGGGGCAAGACTCAAGCTGGAAATGATGAAAGAAGGAAAAGACAACTCTTCCGACTTCTGGCACAAGTTCTGCATGATAGCCGTTGAAGCGGAATATGATAAAGATACGGAGTACCGCCATCTCTGGGGTGGCACCAACGAGAAGCTGCAAGAAGCCTAGAAGAACGCGGGCCATGCATATCGGATAGCTGATAACTTTGCTGTGTGGACCATGGACAAGGAAGAGAAGAGCAACCTGGTCAGACATGTTCAAAACAAGGCAACGGGAACAACCCATCAGACCCCACCCTGCAACCACAACAGTACCTACTGACCGACAATTGCGCTCTGGCCTGTACCCGCTGGGTATGCCATGGACCTGGACGCAGAAGGAAGAAGGAAAAGAAGGTTCTGAAAGCTCCTCAATCAGCAATACCAGAGGAGAAGAAAGGAGGATGCATCCCTTTGGTGCGGATTGAAGAGGCATTTCATCAAGGACTATCGATGCAAGGAAACAAAGCTCTAGGAGATGGATGCTAGGGAAAGGATGGACAGGGAGGAGACTTTAAAGGAAAAAAGTCCGCCACAAAGAGTGGTCTGTGGGATGAAAGTTGAGGTAAATCTACCAGCATCGTACACATATCAACGAAGAAAAACAACAAGGCAATGATCAACAACATGAACGGTTATGGTAATGACAATGAACACCTTATGATTAAGATAAAACCATGCACAATAAACAAAAACACGGAGATGAATATGATGCTCAATTTAGGAGCAACCAAGGATTTCATCGACTGAGATTTCTGTGAACCCCACAGATTACCCCTGAAAAGGATAAGGAAGTGAAGTGACATATATGTGTTCAACAGGGAGAGGAGCAAAGCAGGACCAAGTACCCATACGGTGCAAGCTGTAATGGAGATAGGGTCACATCATGAAGCCATGATGTTTCAAGTAGTGCATTTGCAGAAGCATAATGCCATACTGGGAACACCTTGCCTAAAATGACACAATCCGAACATGAATTAGAAAAAAGGCCAAATCAGCTTCAACAGCGTACTATACACCTAGTTCTGCCGAGAAACTTCCTCAACAATTGAAGTGATACCTGAAGAACAAGCAATAACAGAGAACCTGTAGACACAAATCCTCTACATAAACCCCAAACACGAAGAAACGATCCCCCACAATAAAGGCACAAGAGTACAAGCATTTCCCTCGAATGCCCAGAGACCAACCTGCGGATCCACAAAGGCAGCAAGTCACGACCTGTACAGCACACAAGACACGATGGTCCCCGCTATGGGACAAATGACGATACCAACAGGAATTGCAGTAGGGCTTTCCGACAGCACCTACGCAAGAATCTCTCCACATAGTGGTATGGCCACTTGACATGGGATTAGCACAGGTGCTGGTGTGATCAATACAGACTATAGGGGCAAGGTGCAAGTCCTATTAACAAACCTAAAGGATGAGAACTGTATGATCCAAAAAGGAGATCGCATAGCCCAGATGATTATCGAGAGTGTGGATACCAGGCAGCTCCGCAAAGTCCCAGACCTGGGCAAGATGAAAAGACGTGAGAAAGGATTCGGAATCACTAGACAAACAACCCCGAAAAATGACACACCCACCGGAACACCACAAGAGAAACCTCTGAGCACATCCTTCATATAAGCAAAGGCGTTCAGTCAACTGTACTGGAGAGGGGAACAGATGAGAATCCGCAAAAGGGATGAAGAAGAAGACGAACCAATGATCACAGAAGCGTCAACGATTAGCATGCCACTCGATGTAAAGGAAGAAGCCAAGAAGAAGAAAATAACTCTGGGACAAAGGGTCCAGAAAGAATGTCACGATTACCTGAACACATTAGAAGGGAGTGAAACAATAGATCCTGCAGAATACAAGAGCGAAGATCACCAGATCAAGCTAGAGGAAGAAAAGGCAGTGCCATTCATGAAAGTCTACCCATCAAGGGAAGAGGAATTGAGAGCCCTGCGAGAGTACTTCCAATAGATCCTGGCAAGGCCGTGGATCAGACCATCATCCTAGTTGCCAGGGGCACCCATCCCATTTATTTAGAAGAAAGATGGAAAACTGAGACTCTGCCTGAATTTCCGAGGACTGAACATGGTGTCACTAAAGAACAGATACCCTCTACCATAGATCAATGAAGCTTTGGACTGACTGGAAGAGGCCAAGTACCAGACAAAATTGGATATCAAGGCGCATATGACAACATAAGGATAGCGGAAGGAGATGGGTGGAAAACGGCTTTCAGGACACAATACGAACTATTCAAATCTTGAGTTATGCCCTTTGGATTACCCAATGCGCCAGCAACATTTCAACAGTGCATCAACTCCAAGTTGAGCAAGTACCTTGACATATGTTGTATCATCTGCCTAGATGATATACTTATCCATTCAGACAATATAGTGCGACACCAGCAAGACATCCGGAATGATCTGTCGGCATTGGGGGAAGCCAAGGTCAAACCAAGGACTGCAAAATGCGACTTCAATATGGATGAAGTCGAATACCTAGGATTAATTGTCAAACCTGAACGGGTGCAAGCCGATCGGGTTGTCAAAGCAGTGGATATCGATCAGTGGAAGTCACCCAAGACTGTGAAGGAGTGCAAAGCTCCAAGGGCTTCTGCAACTTCTACTGAAGATTTAGCACGGGATTTGACCGAGCAGCAAAGCCCCTGTTGTAATGACCCAGCATACATGAGCTATGGCAGCCGGAACCTACACCCATACAGGTAGCCCCGATGCGAACTGGTAGGAAACAGTAGGCAAGTAAGTACTTGACCTAGGGAGACCCAATGTCCTGGGCTCTGAGATGAACAGAATTAGCTGCCCAGGTACTTAGGTAGCTGTGTACACCCAGGAGAGGTATCAGCGTACTTAAGGACCTCTGAAGGGGCAGTTACTCAGCTAAGCCAGGTAACTGGAGAAAGGTCCATAGTGTCTATCTCGGGCAATGGGATAGACATGGTAACAGGGAAATGTTATCTTGTCCACCGGACAAGGTTAGCCTACCCTCAGTATCAGGTTATCCTGCCATGGGGCTCAGGTTACCCTGCCCAATGTCCTGAGTTACCCTCCCTTTGAATACGAAGTCCCTCGGGGAGTCCATGAAAAATGACTGGAATGTTTGTCACGCAAAGCCATGCATAATACTAGAATCCATGGTTTCAGGCGATGCTGTTGGGCAAGCTATGCAGCTCCGCAGAAGCGGTAAATTGGAGACATTGTTCCTATCATACCCCTTGGGCCCCGCCCTGAGGCCCCAATGTCATGGGCCAGCGGTTGCATAGTTGTATGCAGTCTAGCAAAGAACGATCTTTAGAGACCTGCTTGCAACACCATATACATCCCTGCCGTCCAGTTGACCGTACACTGTTTGCTGGATATATAAGGGGGCACAGGGTGGAAGGTATAGTACGTCCTTGAGGTTGTTCACAGTAATATGGACCAAAACTGAGGGAGTTAATGGGTGCTAACCATGGGGGTCCCAAAGGTAGTCCCATGTGGTGCCAGAGTGACGCCGAGAGTTTTACACCTACCAAGCCCGAAAGTGTCACCAATGCTATGGGCTCTGAAAGGGAAGTGCAGAGACACTAAAAGCATGATTCCCACCACAAGTAAGATAGATCCGAGATAGTGGTCATGGGTAGTAACCATTGGATCACTCGCAGACTACTGTTTCCAGCGGAAGACACCGGAAGTACAAGAACCGTAAACGGGAGACAGGTAAACCGCTCATGGTAGCCTCCGGGGTCATGTAGAGATCAATGCATATGGGAAGGGTGTCATAGATAGTCCAGTTCATCAGGTGTCTTGACTGTTAGCCAGTGTCGAGACGCCAATGCGAAGAGGTTTTCACTCCTGGGGGCAAAATAGAAATGCGGCGCTTGAATGATAACCGCAAAAGATGAATGCCGACCAGAGTATGTCGACACATGCATGCCGGAAGGTTGTTCCAGGAGATATGTCAGACCACCCTTAGTGGAGAAGGGTGTGCTTAAATGTTTAGAGTAAACTGATGGGGGAGTTTCTGGTATAAGATAAAACTACCGGAAAGTCTATGTGAGAACTCTGCTACTCCAACAATCAATCCTTTCGGGACCTTAATCGAGTGAAGCATCAGGCTTAACAAGATTAAGTTTTACTATTTACTTTACTCTTACATCCGGGTGCACTTTTGGCTATAAGTTTGAAGTTGTTCGGTATCGTCGCAACCTTGGGATCCATCTTCACAGTGGTGCCCCCATTGCACATCTATGATAGGACAACAAAAGGAATAAAGTGGGAATGGGGAGAAAAACAACCACAAGCATTCAACGATATGAGAAAGTGACTTAATACGACACTGATACTATGGCATTTCGATCCCTCGCTACCCATCATGATTGAGACAGATGTATCAAACCATATACAATTTGGTATTCTCTCACAAGAAGTGGCAGACGAATTATGGAGACGACTCGCATTTCGATCAAAAACCATGTCACAGGCAGAACGAAACCAAGACATAGAAGACAAAGAACTGTTAGCCATTGTTCAAGCAATCAGGGATTGGCCGAAGTATACACCAGAAAGTCAACCAGGGATACATAGCATTAAGGACTACAACAACCTACTAGTGTTTAATACCACCAAGGAGCTCAATGAATGACAGATCAGATGGAGCGAGACATTAAGCCAATACCATCTCCAAATCGAATACCTACCAGGCAATGAAGTAGGAAAGCTGGATGCATTGACATGAAGGAGGGAGGATTTCCATGACAAGGAAGAAACACGGTCGTAAGGGGTAACAAGGAATACCCCTTTAAAAGGAAAGGTATTTCCCGAAAAAAGAAGACACAGACTGTGGATTGGAATCCCTGAATGAAGTAACTATGGCTGCGATGAAGAATAAAGGATAGGAAGAATAGATGAGAAGAAGCGTGGCCATCAACAGGGAAATCAATGAGGTAAAGAAGGCCTTGAAGGGAGGCCTAAAACAAGTGAAAATCGTAGCCCTTGGGCTATAGCGGGAAGAAGACGAATACCTGTGGTATAACAACAGGATAAGGCTTCCAGACAAGGAATCCTAGAGAACGGAAATGATAAGAAGATATCACGACATCCTATAAGTGGGACACGGTGATACAGCCAAAATGGCAGCATTGATTCAACAATCATACTACTGGCTGTCGATATGCGAGGATATTAAAAGATATGTAAAGAATTAGGACACATGCCAATAAACGAAAGGGGTTAAACACACACCCTATGGACTGCTCAAACTGCCTGAAACTTCTGGAAGACGAGGGCAATCTATTGCTATAGATTTCATCACAGGATTACCTGAATCGAACAGTCATAATGCCATAGGGGTTATTATTGACTGATTTACGAAAATGGTGCACTTTATATGCTGCAGAATAGATATGATGGCACCACAATTCTTCAATCTGCTGAAAGACTGGGTCTTTAGACTCTATGGACTACCGAAAGATATTACTTCTGATAGGGGATCACTATTCACGTCAGAAGTATGGAAAGAAATCACAGGACAATTAAGTGTCAACCAACATTTGAGTACAGCCTTCCATCCACAAATGGATGGACACACAGAATGAATGAACACGACATGAGAACAATGTCTCCCAGCCTATGTCCACTACTAACAAAACGATTGGACGGAATTCCCATCCACAGGAGTGTTCGTATACAATAACAAAAGACAAGGGACGATAAACATAATACACTTTCTTGCGAATTATTGACACGACCTGTCGGTTGATCCAGCACAATACCAAGGGCCGAGAAAGATAGCACAAACTGAGAATAGGGTAAAGATAGATGATATCTGACGTGATGAAATGACTCTAGTGCAAATGAGTCTAAAGAAAAGGAGTGATAAGCCCTCGAAGGCAGACCCAAACCTTACGGTCAGCGACAAGGTGTCGTTGATACCATGCAATGTCTGGGCCACGAGTCCATCGAAGAACCTGTACTACAAGAAACCTGGACCATTCAAGATAATCGAATGGGTCGCATTGCGTGTATATAAACTCGCCCTCCCCACCTCAATGAAACAAACTCATCCAACATTCTACACCAGCTCCCTCAAACTATATCATGAAAACTCTTTTCCCTTACAGAAGGAACACCCCGCTCCGCCTGTTGACATAGAGAAAGAAGACAAATACGAACTTGAAGAAATAATCAACATTTGCTTATACTATGGGAAACTCCAATACCATGCTAAGTGGACTGGTTATTCCCACGAATACCACCAAGAGTGGTATCCAGCTGCAAACTTGACAAACGGTGAAGATGTCATTCTCCACTTCCACCAGGGCCACCAGGGCAAACCAGCAACTGACCGTCCACTCTGAAGCAGAAGAAAACAGTTGGGTAGCAGTTAAGGACTACAAGGAATTTGAACGAAACATACTACAGGCACGGAAAGAGGCAGAAGAGGAAGCATGGAAAAAAGAACGCACAAAAAAGTCATGGATAGCGTGCACCAGCAACGAGTGCACAATACACCATGATGCAAAGAAACAATATCGCTGGTGGCCAGTGGAGGCCACCGAAACAAGAGACTTTGACACCGACCTGGAGTGGAAGGGCTCTTAGCATCAACAAATGTGGGCAGGAGAAACTTTGGCGGCCCCAAGGGGGGCCAAGACACCACAAAATCAATTGGCAGAACTACATGCACAGGTACTGCCCCTACCACTGACACCAAGAAAGCGAAGCCGAAGGAAGAGCTGCAAGGATAGAGCTCGAGTGGTAGAGTGGGCACAAAGTTTCTTTTGAGCCCAACGAGGTCCTGCGCCAAATGATCAAGGCAGAGGACAAAACCATCACCAAACTGAAAGAAATGAGCAACAACCTGCAAGAAACAGCCGGGGGACTGAGACAGACCGTCCAAGGATTGGAGGAAGTTAAATGACTGGTGAAAGAGCAAGAGGAGAGAATATACCAGGAGAAGAAGGCACACTGGGAGATTGAGGAGTGGCTGCCACAGATATACAACAACACCAGGAACCATGAGCTGCTAACGCACAAGTACACAGCAATCATCGAGGCAAGAAAGAGGAGGTGAGGATAAACATATCCACAGGGACTGAGGATATAGGAGAGGGGAGCTAATGTCATGGTGTGGCTAGAGGAGCGCTAGCCAGGTGACAGAAGCGAGGAACAGGTTTCGCACATGTCCTCATTTAGAGGTCATGCAGTTAAGTTATTCTTTCATACACATGTCCTCGTCAGCTGGTCATGGGGCTCATTTATGTTTAAATTGGTTTTCACACATGACCTCGTTATCAGGTTATGGGGCTTGTTGATGTTTGATTGCACATTATATATAACGTACAGTTGATATCATGGGGAGAGTCTAGGCTGGCCAGCAAGGCTTACTGGCAAGGCAGACTCCTTTGTTTTTCATGCATGACCTGGTTGGTAGGTCATCTGGCTTGTTTATGCGTTTGATTTATATTGCATTTGATTTATGTTTTCGTACATGAAGTCATTTAGAGGTCATGGGATGTTTTATGTTTTGCGCATCTGACTTGGTTGAGTCATATGGTGTTATGAATGATTTCATACCTGACCTCACTTGAGGATCAGGGCTGGGTTAGGGTTGCAGGAAGAGGCTTATATAAAGGCCATGTTTTTACAAATGGGTTAGCTCTTTATGCGCAGCATCTACTATTATTTCCTATCTACTACTTTATGCTCTTTGCAATATAAAAACCTTTATGCTCCAAACCTCTGCACTAGGTGGATCAATCATAGAGTCAAGAACCTATCCGCTACGTGGATCCAACTAGCAAGATAAAGACCAATACTCCTGGCACTGGTGAGAAACCCATTCTTATGTGAGGATACCCAGATAGGACCAAGAGACTCAAGGAGGTCTTAGATACAGTGCAGCGCCGTTTGGAAGAGGAACAAGGTCATTACCCATCGCAAGTAACACGAGCAGTGGGAAACCATAACACATGCGAAGCCATGCATAATACTGGAATCTGGGGTTCCAGGAGGTATCATTGGGCAAGCTACGGAGCTCCATAGAAGCTGTGAATTGGAGAGATTATATCCATCATGCTCCTCTGGCCCCGCCTTGAGGCCTAGATGTCATGGGCAAATGGTTGTGTAGTTGTGTGCAGGCTAGCAAAGAGGAATCTTTGGAGACCTGCATGCAACACTGTATACATCACTGCCATCCGGTTCACTGTAAGCTGTTTGCAGGATATATAGGAGAGCATATGGTAGAAGATAGAGTATCTCCTACGGGTTGTTCAGCATAAAATGGACCAAAATGGACGGATTTAACGGGAGTTAACTGTGGGGGTCCCAAAGGTAGTCCTGGGTGGTACTGGGGCAACTGGGAGAGTTTTGCACCTACCAAGCCAGCATGTGTTCTCAACACTATATGCTCTGTAAGGAAGTGCACAGATACTAGAAGCATGATTCCCACCACAGGTAAGTTGGATCCGAGGTAGTGGTCATAGGTAGTGCCCATTCGATCACTACCAGATCACACTATCCTGTGGAAGACACCAGAAGCCTGAGAATCGTAAATAGTAGATAGATAAACCGCTCACGGTAGCTTTCAGGGTCACCTAGTGATCAATGCATATGGGAAAGATATTATAGATAGTCCAGTTCATCAGGTGTCTTGACTGTTAGCCACTGACAAGACAGTGATGCGAAGAGGTTTTCACTCCAGCGGGCAAAGTGGAAATACATAGCAGAAACGATAACCGCATAAGGTGAATGCAAACCAGATTATGTCGACAGATGCATGGCTGCAGGGGGTACCAGGAGATGTGTCTGACCAGTCTTAGCCGAGAAGTGTGTGCTTGAATGGTTAAAGTAAACTGAGGGAGGAGTTTCTGGCATAAGATAAAACTACTTAGAATTCGATGCGAGAACTCTTCTACTCCAACAATCAATCCTCTTGAGACCTTAACTGAGTGAAGCATCAGGCTTAACGATATTAAGTTTCACCATTTTCTTTACTATCACATTTTGGTGAACTTCCGGCGATAAGTTTGAAGTCATTCAGTATGCTCGCAACCAGGGGATCCATCTTCCTAGGGGTGCCCCCATTCCATAAATCCCGGAATCTTCTTAGGATGAGGTGCATCTTGTCTTTGAAGGTAGCAGGTATGTTCTCTAGTCCAAATGGCATTACCCAGTACTTGTGATGACCATACCGCATCCAGAACGTAGTTTTCCACTCATCCTTCTTTTTTATGCATATCAAGTGGTACCAGTCTTTTAGGTCCAGCTTGGTAAAAATATGCAACCTCACCACTTGATCTCTGAGCTCACTCATGGCTGCTAGGGGGTATTTGTTTTGCAATTATGAGCTTGTTCAGCCCAAGGGAATCCTCGTAGAACCTTAGCTGTCCAACAGGTTCTGGCATGAACAGTATTGGTGCACCTGCAAGTGACTGGCTTGGCATTGTCTTTGCTGCGGATAGCATCTTGTCATGGTGGTCTTACAATGCCTGCAATTCCTTCCCAGATAACAGATATATTGACCCCTATCGGGGCTTTTCACCTTCTGCGATTTTGATCTCATAATCAAAAATGTTATTAGTTGGAAGCTATTCCACTGCCTGTGGCAGGAAGGGATCCATGTACACCTGGTATGGTTACGGCAGAGTCTTCATGACAACTACTTCTGGGTCCTCTGGGCCCACCATCCAGCCTATTTATCTTACCATAGTGTCCCAGGCTACCATCTGGTCCCAATCGATTCAAATTCCTTTATCCCCCTATTCTAGGTGATCCTTGTATTACCCCATCAGGAAAACCTGTTTTTCTGGTATCTTTTATAAATTATAGTAGGTGTTGTCAATAACACCAACCGAAGCATATAATCAAGTCATGGATCCCCTGGCTCATAACTTTACATGTGATTTCTGAATAATGTGAGTTAGTGCCAATTTCAATTATAATAGGAACAGTGTAGCATCTTCACATATTTCAGGAATGTATGCCATCAAACCCTCTTATATTAAACTTATTTTCCCATTGATAGTTGCTAATCCTAGCTTTTGGACTAGGGCATCGCGTATAACAAAGATTTGGGAGCCCAAGTCAAATAACATGTGAATTGGTACTCCTTCACTACGTACTCTCAGATATGGTATGCCTTGTGGGCACTCATAGTATGTGGGAGTTGGCACTTGAGTTTTCTGTCACTTTAACTTCCCTATAGAATTACTTTGTCTTCCTTTAAAGGAGATTTTCTTCCCGGTGTTCAATAATCTGAGATGTTTGTTATTGTGCCTACAGAATTTGGACCATTCAGGCCTCCTCAGACAAATTTGACCCCTTGTATATATGCGTGTTTCTTTTCTTACTATCTTTCCCCCCGTAACAAGATTTAATCATACCAGTCTATGCCTCAGTATGTAGATGTGGGAGTAACCTTTCTAACCTGGCCTCAGGTGTTCAACCCCTGCTATTACCTATGATCTAAGACAGGGATGCTATCCTTTATCTTGTCTAGCAATTGGCAGCCTACTCACGTGCTGTTGCCACAGGTGTCATCCTGGTCACTGGGGGAGTGTATTCAGGTACTCTTGTGCTATCTCAATTCATTTCCCATGCATGGTCTTTGGAGAAGAAAGTTGCGACACTCTAAGTCACCTCCCAAAATAGTCTCCTCTTCTTCCGTATTGGGTTTGAGCCTTCTCTACCCAGGGGGTAACATAAAGTCTTGCCCTCTCACACCCAGATCAGGAGTAACCAGTACAGGTACTAGGTTATGTTTTATGTTTGTTTCATAGTATTGTTTGATACTTGTTATATTCCAAAGTTATTGTTGGATACTTTGAATGTTTTATATTATTGCTCACAGTGGAGATGAGTGAACACTTCTATTTAAATACCACCTATTCAATGATAGAAACAGTAGACTTCGACTGGCAGTATTCCTAATATACCTGTTTGAATGATTACTTCTTAATCACCTACTATACCCTTTCAGGGACTCCTTGAGTTTACACAGCTGTCACTACTTGTCAAACAAATAGGCCACCTGTTCCTATCGTACATGAAGTATGATTAGAACCCTACATGTGAATACATTACATCAGGGGTATTCTTCATTGCCTCCCCCGGGGATAGGCTAACGTTGTCTCTTACATATAGTTTTTAATATCTTTTGTACTTCTCTCCCTACCGATACTCAGAACTGAGGCAGTGCGGTTCTTGGACATTCTGGATTAACCCATGGCACTAGCTTGCAAGGTAGATCGGGGTTTTTAAGCAGGGCTCCCAGTGGTCAGAACTATCCCCCTTCAAGGTCCCACAGCCTGCGAAGTCCAGGTACCAGCGATTCCAGGACCTCAGTGTAATGGGGGCACCCCGAGGAAGATGGATCCCAAGGTTGCGACCGCACCAAACAACTTCAAACTTATTGCCAAAAGTTCACACAGATGTAAGAGTAAAGTAGACAGTAAAACTTAATATCGTTAAGCCTGATGCTTCACTCAATTAAGGTCTCGAGAGGATTGATTGTTGGAGTAGGAGATTTCTCGCATAGATTTTCAGGTAGTTTTATCTTATGCCAGAAACTCCCCCATCAGTTTACTCCAACTATTTGAGTACACCCTTCTCCGCTAAGGGTGGTCCGACATGTCTCCTGGCACACCCTTTGCGCATGCATGTGCCGACATACTCTAGTCGGCGTTCAGCTTATACGGTTATCGTTTCTGCGGTACATTTCTATTTTGCCCACCGGAGTGAAAACTTCTGCGCATCGGTGTCTTGCCAGTGGCTAACAGTCAAGACACCTCATGAACTAGACTATCTATGACACCCTTCCCATATGCATTGATCTCTATGTGACTCCGGAGGCTACCGTGAGCGGTTTATCTAGTTACTCTTTTACGGGTTGCGGGGTTCCGGGGTCTTCCGCAGGGTGCGATAGTCTGGGAGTGATCCAATGGGCGCTACCCATGACCACTACCTCGGATCTACCTCTCCTGTGATAGGAATCATGCTTTTAGTGTCTCTGCACTTCCCTTTCAGAGTCTATGGCGTTGGGAGGACGTTCGGGCTTGGTAGGTGTAAAACTGTCCCAGTCGCCCCGGCACGGCCCGGGACTACCTTTGGGACCCCTACGGTTAACACCCGTTAACTCCGTCAGTTCTGGTCCGTTTTACTCCGAACAACTTGGAGGAGGTACTCCACCTTCCACCCTATTCCCCCTTATATATCCTGCGAACAGCTTACGGTCGACCGGATGGCAGCGACGTATACGGTGTTGCAGGCATGTTTCCAAAGATTCCGCTCTGCTACACTGCACACAACTACACAACCGTTTGCCCGTGACGTCCGGGCCTCAAGGCGGGGCCGGAGGGGTATGATGGGAATAATGTCTTCAATTTACAGCTTCCTCGAAGCCACGTAGCCCACCCAATAGTATCCCCCGGAATCCCAGATTCCAGTATCATGCCTGGCTTCGTGTGACAAACATTCCAGTCAATTTTCCCGAACTCCCCCAGGGACTTCGTATTGAAAGGTAGGATAACTCAGGACTCTCGGCAGGGTAACCCAAGACCCTAGGCAGGGTAACCTGATCCCTAGTGTAGGGTAACCTTGTCCAGTGGACAAGTTAACTTTTCCCTGTTACTCTGTCTATCCCTTCGCCGGTGATAGACCTTTCTGACCTGTCTTCAGTTACCCGGCCTAGCTGAGCAACTGCGCCTTCATAAGTCCCAAAGTACGCTGACCCGCCAATTCTGTTCATTCTCAGAGCCCGGGCCATCGGGTCTCCATAGGTCAAGTACTTACTTGCCTGCCGGTTCCCATCAGTTCGCCTCCTGGCTACCTGTATGGGTATAGGTTCCGTTTACCATAGCTCATGTATGCTGGGTCGTTACACTCAGTCACCTCAGGCCTGGAAGTACTATTCTGAAGCTCTACATTTCGGGGCCTAAACTTTACTGCTTTCAGTTGCCCTATCAGTCTGATAATAGCTCTGGTCCTACATTCTTCTCACGTGTGGTTAGTGAGTCCACTCAAGCTCCAGCTTTTATTTTCCCAATGTCTATTGACCAGGTTTTGGGGTATTCCCTCCGGACCTTTCTTCTAGTCTAGGTGCTCCATCCCTTGGGTCTTAGTCTGGGTGTTGGCTCGGGTGAACTATGCTGACTTGACATTCCCAGGTACTATTTTCCTCTGAAACTTGCTAGGTTGCACTTCCTCCTTTCCTCGCTTCGACTCTCTTTCTTGGTCCTCTCAACATTGTTTTAGAGAGCCAGAAGAACATGATGAGTGGGACAGATTGTCTCATCATTGTCTTTTCCTATCATGGATAGACTCCTCTTGATTGCTGACTGCTTGAAGATACTCCGGCTATTCAGTTGCGGTGTCATGCCACGTGCAAGACAGCTCTCTCAGTATTGCCTCTGGGAGTTAGTCCTCAACTATCTTCCTCCATGCTGTTCCCTCAAGCTTGTCTTTTATGTTCAAGTTTTCCATCCAAAAGAGATACTTATCAATATACTTCTCATCCTTGATTTTCCCCATCTGCACCAAAGCTTTCCAGTCCTCATTGATCAATGAGAATCAGATGATGGTACTATGCTGTAACGACCCAGCATACATGAGCTATGGTAGTCAAAACCGACACCTATACAGGTAGCCAAGAGGTGAACTGGTAGGAACCCGTAGGCAAGTTATTACTTGACCTATGGAGAAATTATAGCCCGGGCTCCGAGATGAACCGAATCGGCTGGCTAGGTACTTATATACCTGGGGACACTGGGGAGTGGTGTCAGCGTAGTTAGGGACCTCTGAAGGGGCTGTTACTCAGTTAGGCCAGGTAAGTGGAGAAAGGTCAGAAGAGTCTATCTCCGACAACGGGATAGACAGGGTAACAGGAAAAAGTTATCTTGTCCACTGGATAAGGTTACCCTACCCGCAGGATCAGGTTACCCTGCCATGAGGCTTGGGTTACCCTACCCAAAGTCCTGAGTTACCTTACCTTTCAATACGAAGTCCTGCGGGGAGTTTGGGAAAAATGACCGGAATGTTTGTCACCTGAAGCCTGGCATAATACCGGAATCTGGGGTTCCGGGAGATGCTATTGGGCGAGCTACGCAGCTCCGAAGGAGCTGTAAATTGGAGACATTATTCCTATCATACCCCTCCGGCCCTGCCATGATGCGCGGATGTCATGGGCAAACAGTTGTGCAGTTGTGAGCAATCTGGCAAGGCGGAATCTTGGGAGACCTGCTTGCAACACCGTATATGTCGCTGCCGTCCCGTCGACTGCAAGCTGTTCGCAGGGTATATAAGAGGACATAGGGTGGAAGAGGAAGTACCCCCTCCGAGTTGGTCGCAGTAAAACGGACCAAAACCGGCGGAGTTACCGGAAGTTAACTGTAGGGCTCCCAAAGGTAGTCTTGGGTGGTGCCTGGGCGAGTGGGAGAGTTTTACACCTACCAAGCCTGAAAATGACCCCAACGCCATAAGCTCTGAAAGGGAAGTGCAGAGACACTAAAAGCATGGTTCCTACGACAGGTAAGCTGTATCTGAGGTAGTGGTCGTGAGTAGTACCCATTGGATCCCTCCTGGACCACCATACCCGGCGGAAGACACCGGAAGCCCAAGACTCGTAAATAATGGATAGATAAACAGCTCACAGTAGCTTCTGGGGTCAAGTAGAGATCTATGCATATGGGAAGGGTGTCATAGATAGTCTAGTTCATGCGGCGTCGCAACTGTTAGCCACTGGCAAGACACCAATGCCCAGAGGTTTTCACTCCGGCTGGCAAAATAGAAATGCGCCGCAGAAACGATAACCGCATAATGTGAATGCCGACTAGACTGTGTGGACACATACATGCCCAAAGGGTGTGTCAGGAGAGGTGTCGGACCACCCTTAGCAGAGAAGGGTGTGCACGAACAGTTAGAGTAAACTGATGGGGGAGTTTGCGGTATAAGATAAAAGCACCTGAAAGTCTATGTAAGAACTCTCCTACTCCAACAATCAATCCTCTCAAGACCTTAATTGAGTGAAGCATCAGGCTTAATGATATATTAAGTTTTCCCATTTACTTTACCCTTACATTGTGTGAACATTTGGCGATAAGTTTGAGGTTGTTCGGTGCGGTCGCATCCTTGGGATCCATCTTCCTAGGGGAGCTCCTGTTACACATGCCTAAACTATTCCAAGTTAGAAATTCACAGTGAGCAGTATCCCCTATGAGCCCTTTCATGCTCTTCCTATATGAGTTGCTGAAGGGTGTCACATTGGCACCCTTTATCCTTGAGAGAGCATTGATGATCCTATCTTGATCCTCTATCCACATCATATGATTTAGTCTAAAGTAGTCTGGGCATGCATGACCCAAGCCAGGTCATGATATCCTGGTAGGACATTGCTTTATATATAAAGGGAGGGTTGACAGTGTTCGGCGGTAGACAGCTCTGAGGACAAGCGTCTCTGAACTAAGGCCCAATACAAGATAAAGTGATTGCTAGGAAGGCCCACTTGAAGTGTTAAGATAAAAGTAATTTAAGAATAGTATCGTAGAACAAATATATTGACAAGATCTCTTCTCTGTCACTGATGATGTCTGTAAAGCGTGAGAGGCATCTCAATATTTACATTCTGCTTCTGGGTGTTCGCG
Organism: Tuber magnatum; assembly: GCA_003182015.1. Taxonomy (NCBI): domain Eukaryota; kingdom Fungi; phylum Ascomycota; class Pezizomycetes; order Pezizales; family Tuberaceae; genus Tuber; species Tuber magnatum. The sequence goes on along the minus strand of PYWC01000021.1, from coordinate 1,865,039 downwards.
GGCTATCTATTTCTCCCACTTTCTCTGGTGCCAACTTTGTAGACCCTGAAAACCTTTACTCTGCTTGACTCTGGTTTCCTCGAACAGTGGAGAGAGTGTCTCACTGCTCTTCTGGCAGTGTTCGTTCTAATCATAGTCACCCAAACCCTTTCACTGTGGCAAGTGGTTACTGGTGCTATCTCTGCATACGAACTGATCAGCTCCGATGACAGACTTATCAATGCAGGTGGATTTCCTATCCATCTCCGTCAACTGTCAGAAATCGAGTTCCTGCCTTATCGTGCCAATGGCATTTAGGCCTCATCGCACCCAGGGTTAACTTCCCATGCGGTAGTCCATCCCCCGGCTCTGTCTTATCAGGCTTCTGGGGGTGGGTGAACAATTGTCTCTGGGGCGTTGTCCCCTTATCAGGATTTTCCTGCGCATTCCTCCACCAACAGACTTGAAATTCGGTCTTACTGCCTGCATGGCAGCCGGGGACTCCTATTGGAGTAGCCAACCTCCCCCCATTTGGCATCGATCTGTTGGCACAGCTGAGGGATCTTTGTATGCCTTTACCTCTACAACCAACAGACCGATTTAGTTCGTTCGGCCTTGTCAGGATAGCCAAGAGTTCACTCTTGAAGACCCAGCCCAAAGCCGCTCGATTGGCGACCTATGGTGGTGGCGTAAATGAGGGTTTTGTGCCGCTGTCGTATTGGTAGAAATTAACTTATTCTCGAAATGCTCAGACAGACTCTCGGATCAAACACGTGACCTTTTGCCAATGATCATGTGACATGCCTCTTACACTATACCAGTTCATCTCATGTGTAATACGAGCCCCCTCTCTAACAGTTTGGCTTGAATCTCTATAATCCATTTCTCTCATAGTATACAAATTAAACTTCTTTTAGGACTTGGCAACATAGGGTCAAAAACCTTTGCGTGTTTACTTGGCCACACCTAGGAAAACATTTCCTTATCATCCTTCTTCTATATCCGTAGTATGTCCTGGTTTTCCCTGTGAAACCCTTCCACCAATTCTACCATATGCTCCCAGTGTTCTGGCGGTTCCCAGCTATTCTTATCCTCTGAACACCCCCACCACTTTACAAAATACCTATGTTCATGGATCCTCCTAGTGTGCCCGTGAACTCTGCGAGTATACAAAATAACCTCACTTTTCACTATCTTTTCAACCTCCCATTCCAAGTCACCATCTACCCCCTCCGGCGCCGTAGGAGGCTGCTCACCAGCTAGCCAGACCGACGTCTGATAAGGCTACCACAACGATACGTGGAAGACAGGGTGTACCTTCCGGCGTTTCGGGATTTTCAGCTTCAATGCTCAGTTGCCCCCTGGCTCCCAGATTTTGAATGACACATACAATTTTGGGCTAAGCTTTTTGCAGGGTCGTTTGGTGCAAATATTCTTGGTGTTTAGCATGACCAAGTCGCCTGTTTGAAAGTTTGGCTGCAGCCTAGCTTTCTTATCATGATACCGCCCCATTGCTTCTCTAGTTGCCTTTAAGCTGGCCATTGCCTGTCTATGTACTTCCTTCATCCAGTGAGTATATGTTGTAGCTCCCGGATTTCAAGTTTCCTACTCCTTCAGCCATTCAGTCTCTGGGTAGTATCCATAGTTCACGTAGAACGGGATTAGTCTGTGCAGACTCGTAACTGAGTTATTGTAGGCATGTTCTGCTAGTGGAAGCAGTTGGTGCCGGTCATCCTGATCATTGTTAACGAAGCTTCAAGGATACCCTTCCAGCACCTCCTTGGTTCTCTCCATCTACCGGTCTGTTTATGGATGATACAGCATTGACATCTTTTGGCTTAATGCCTAGGAGTTTGCACAGGGATTCCCAAAATTCTCCGGTGAACTGCACATCGATGTCCAGGATGATTTCTGTCAGTAAGCCCTGAAGTCTCTATACTTGACGCAGAAATGTTTGGGCTATATCCTTTCCTGTTGCATTTTCCTTGAGCCCTCTGAAATGGGCCATTTTGGTGAGGCAGTCGACTACTAGCATGATTTGAGTATTCTCTTCCGACTTCGGCAGTTGCGTTATGAAGTCTGTTGAGATAGAGGTCCATGCTACATAGGGTATTTCCAGTGGTTGTAGAAACCCACGCTTTGTATGTCGTGGCGCTTAGTTATATTGACACTTATTACAGGATCATATGTAGTTGTTTACCCATTCCATGAGCCCTTTCCAGTACAAGTCTCTTGTTATGATTCCTACTGTTTTTTCCTGGCCAAAATGCCCCACAACCTTGGAGTCGTAGCTGCTCTGAGCAATCCCCATTGGTATGACCTCAGCCAGTAGAATGAATAGCTATCCTTCATAGTAAAGGAGGCTTTCCGCTAGAGTCCAATGTATTGGCATCTCCTTTCCCTCATCTCGGAGCCTCTCCAACTACTCTCTTCTTATCTTCCAGACCTGGTCCGTCCCTCTCTTCTTCTCCACCTGTCTTAGGAATTGGGCATCAGATCTCCGTGCCGTTGCTTTAATAACTACTGCATTGCTTAACACAGTTTCTTCGCTTGTCAGGGCCTTTTGTGTTTCCTGATCGTATTTATCGAAGTATTGATTTTGCCCACTTTCTTCTCTCAGCTGACTGGCTTCGTTAGGGTTTCAACCACACTGGTTCCCATAGTCCCGAATCCTCCCTGACCCCTCTGGGTACCATCTAGCTCCATTTCTTCACGGAGCTCCTGGTCATAAATCCTTTCTACTACGAGTTGCACAACTCATTCCCCCTTCCCTACATGACAGTCCTGGTCCTTCAAGTTGAACAGCCCCACCTTTATTTCTCTCTGGAATTTCCTGTCAATAACTCATACCACGACTATAATCTCATAGCATAGAGCAAGGCTGCTTCTAGGAGCTACTCAGCCATAAGTTCATACTAGTAATGCTAAGGCTACTGTAACGGGGGCACCCCTAGGAAGATGGATCACAAGGTTGCGACCGCACCAAACAACTTCAAACTTATCGCCAAAAGTTCACACAGATGCAAGAATAAAGTAGACGGTAAAACTTAATATCATTAAGCCTGACGCTTCACTCAATTAAGGTCTCGAGAGGATTGATTGTTGGAGTAGGAGAGTTCTCGCATAGACTTTCAGGTAGTTTTATCTTATGCCAGAAACTCCCC
>PYWC01000021.1:1824916-1861052 GCA_003182015.1 Tuber magnatum | reverse complement strand
CTTGAACAGGGTAATCCAAGCCTCAAGGCAGGGTAACCCTGTTCTGAGGGTAGGGTAATCTTGTCCGGTGGACCAGTGGATTTTCTCCTGTTACCCTATCTATCCCACTTCCGGTGATAGACACACTGGGCCTTTCTCCAGTTACCCAGCCTAGCTGTGTATTGGCCCTTCATAGGTCCCTAAGTACGCTGACAGCAATCTTGGGCATAGCCATGTACCTAAATACTTGTCCACTAAGTCTGCTCTTCTCGGAGCCCGGGCCATTGGGTCTCCGTAGGTCAAGTACTCACTTGCCTGCCGGTTCCTACCAGTTCGCCTGCGGGCTACCTGTATCGGTGTAGGTTCCGACTGCCATAGCTCACGTATGCTGGGTCGTTACAGCTACTCCGGTGGCCACTGTCGCTTGTCTGCGCGTAGGTACTGTTGTCTCTTCCAGCGCATAGATGTCATGTCCTGCCACTTCATTCGAGCCCCATGTTGAAATCTGAGCTTCTGGGTATAATTTCATAGCTCGAGTATATTCTGCCTCGAGCATGTTCTGTCCAGGACCAGGTTCCTCTTCGCTTCCTACCACTATAACCATAACCTGGTTAAAATGTATGTGGTTTAGTATTGGGAGCTTCTTATTTTATGCAGCTCTCCCCTCAGGATGGTACTCTGGCTGTCTGCCCAATATGTTCCGTTTTCCGCCACTTGACTCTGATCAGTACACAATTTTGTAGTTAATATCTGCCAACTTCTGTGCCCACCTTACCTGCCTGGCACTCCAGGTCTTGGTTGTGAGCAAGTATTGTAGATTTTGATAATCGGTAAATACCGTGATGGGTTCTTTGGTTCCCGCAAGTTAGTGACACCGCTCCTTGAATGCTTCCACTATGGCAAGCAACTCTTTATCGTGAACATCATAGTTGTGTTCTGCTGAGTTGAGCTTTCAGCAGTGAAATACTATTTTGTGTAACCTCTTTTCGATATACTGTGACAGTATACACCTTAGCGCACATTCACTTGCATCCGTTTCCACCACGATATTTCGGTCTGTGTGAAAATGTGGCAGAATAGGGGCTGTCAGAAACGGTTCTTTCAGGAACTCGAAAGCTTACTGCTGTTCCTTTTCCGGCAGGAATCCCATTGGGTCGCTTTTCAACAACTGCGTTATGGGTTTACAAGTTTGTGAGAAATTCTTCATGAATCTGCGGTATAAATTTGCGAATTGTATAAAGGTTTGTGTGTCCTTTATGGACTCAGGTCATTTCCATTCCCTTCAAGCTTTGACCTTTCGATCACTGATGGTGATCCCATCAGTCTTCACTATGTATCCCCAAAATCCTACCGGTGTGGTATAGAATACTGATTCAGTGATAGACACTGCCAGCCAGTATTTCCGCACGTCGGCCAATACTTCTTTGACAAGTGTGACGTGATCTTCCTCAGGCTTGGAGCAAATTAGTACTGCGTCTATGTATAGAGCTACTCCCAAGTCCAGGAATCATTGTAGAACTACATGGATCATGTCTTGAAAGGTGGTGGGCAGACTTGCTAGCTCGAATGGCATTACTGTAATGACCCAGCATACATGGGCTGTGGCAGTCGGAACCTACAGCAATACAGGTAGCCAGGAGGTGCACTGCTAGAGACCAGCAGGCAAGTAAGTGCTTGACCAATGGAGACCTGATGGCCCGGGCTCTGAGATAAACAGAATTAGCTGGCCAGGTACTTAGGTACCTGAATACACCCAGGAGTAGTGTCAGCGTATTTAGGGACCTCTGCAGGGGCGGTTACTCAACTAGGCCAGGTAACCGGAGAAAGGTCAGAAGCATCTATCACCAGTGACGGAATAGACAGGGTAACAGGAAAATGTTATCTGGTCTACCAGACTAGGTTACCCTGCCCTCAAGATCAGGTTACCCTGCCATGAGGCTTGGGTTATCCTGTCTGAAAGTCCTGAGGTACTATACTTTGCAATACGAAGTCCCTCGGGGACTTCTGGAAAAATTACTGGAATGTTTGTTATGCCAAGCTATGCATAATAGTCGAATCTGGTGTTCAGGGAGATGCTATTGGGCGAGCTACGCAACTCTGAAGAAGCTGCAAATTCGAGACATCATTCCTATCATACCGCTGTGGCCCGGCCATGAGGCCACAACGTCATGGGCAAACGGTTGTGTAGTTGAGCGCAGTCTGGCAAAGTGGAATCTTTGGAGACCTCCTTGCAACAGCCTATACGTCACTGCTGTCCAGTCAACAGCAGGCTGTTTGCAAGATATACAAGGGGACATAGGGTGGAAGGTGGAGTACCTCCTCCAAGTTGTTCTGAGTAAAACGGACCATAACTGATAGAGTTAATGGGTGTTAACCGTGGGGGTCCCAAAGGTAGTCCCGGGTGGTGCCAGGGCGACTGGGAGAGTTTTACACCTACCAAGCCCGAATGTGTCCCCAACAATATAGGTTCTGAAAGGGAAGTACAGAGACACTAAAAGCATGATTCCTACCACAGGTGAGGTGGGTCCCAGGTAGTGGTTATGGGTAGCGCCCATTGGATCACTCCAGGAACACCACATGCTGCGGAAGACACCAGAAGCCTGAGAATGGTAGATAGTAGATAGATAAACTGCTCATGCTAGCTTCCAGGGCCAAGCAGGGACCAATGCATATGAGAAGGGTGTCATGGATAGCCTAGTTCATCCGGTATCTTGACTGTGAGCCACTGGCAAGATGCCGGTGCGAAGAGGTTTTTACTCTGGTTCGCAAAGCAGCAATGCACCGCAGAAACAATAACCACATAAGGTTAACACCAACTAGAGTATGTCGACACATGCATGCCCAAAGGGTTTGCCAGGAGACGTGTCGGACCGCCCTTAGCGGAGAATGGTGTGCCCAACCAGTTGGAGTAAACTGATGGGGGAGTTTCTGGCATAAGATAAAACTACCTGAAAGTCTATGCAAGAACTCTCCTACTCCAACAATCAATCCTCTCGTGACCTTAATTGAGTGAAGTGTCAGGCTTAATGACATTAGGTTTTAACCCTTACTTTGCTCTTACATCCGTGTAAACCTTTGGCAATAAGTTTGATGTTGTTCGGTGTGGTCACAACCTTGGGATCCATCTTCCTATTGGTGCCCCTGTTACAATTACCCTGTACTCGTAATGGACATATCGACTACAGAAGCAAGTCTTCTGTTCATGCATCTTTTTTATTCATATCAAGTGGTACCCGCCTTTGAGGTCCAACCTGGTAATGACATGCAATGCAACCACTCGATCTCTGCATTCATCCATGAGCGATATGGGGTATTTATTGCGAATCATAATCTTGTTAAGCCTGTGGTAGTTCACACATGGTCTGAGTCACCCATCAGGTTTTAGTACAAACAGTATTGGGGTACCTGCAGGGGATAGGCACGGTGTTATTTTCCCCTCACACAGTATCTTTTCACGGCACTCATGCAACACCCATAATTCCTGCTCGAACAACAGGTATATTGGTCCCACAGGGGCTTCTCTCCCTCGACGACCTTGATCTCAAGATCAAAGGTGTTATGGTTGGCGGAGCTGTTCCGCTGCCCAAAGCAGGAAGAGATCGGCATACTCCTGGTAGAGCTTTGGCAGAGTTTCCATGACCACTGCCCCTGGGTCTTCTGGGCCCACAATTCAGCCCACATATCTTGCCGCGGGGTCCGAGGCTACTCTCTCGTCCCATTCAATACAAATCCCTTCCTCTTCTGGTTCCAGGTGTTGCATGCAGTGCTCTGCCTGGAATGTCCATCTGCTCACGCCTTCTATGAATGATAGAGGGTGTTGGCTGTACCACCAACCCAATGGAATTATTAAGTCATAGATCTCCTCGCTCATGACTTCACACCTAATTTCCGAACAACGTCGGTTAGCCCCAATTTCTACCATAATAGGTGTCATATAGGACCTTTCCGCAACCTGGGAATGTGCACCGTCAAACCCAGTTATACTAACTTGGGTGTCTTGCTGTATTGTCGCGAGTCCCATATTCTGGACTAGTGTCTCTCCTATAACAAAGATCTGCGAGCCCGAGTCTAATGACACATGAATTGGTACTGGTTATTCTTGTATTCTTAGATCGGTTGTGCCTTGTTGGCACTCGTAATGTGTGGGTGTTGGGACTTGAGTTTCCTGTCCCTTTGGTTCCACCATAGAGTTACCCTGTCTTCGCTTAACAGACATTTCATTTTGGGCATTCAATAATCTTGGGTGTTAGTTATTGTGCCCACACAATTTTGACTATTCAAGCCTCCTCAGACAAACTCAGTCCCTTATGGGTGCCTCTCCTTTCTTGCCTTCTTTCACCTCAATAATGATATTTAATCATACCAGTCTATTCCACTAGTGAATGGTTGAGGGAGTGATCTTTCTAACCAGGCCTTAGGTGTTCGATTCCTGGTATTGGGTATGATTTAAAGCGCGTATACTGTCCTTAGTCTCGCTCCGCCACCTGCAGCCTACCCACTCGCTGTCACCAGTGGTGCTGTCCTGGTACTGGGAAACCGTCTTCAGATGGTCCTGCGCTATCCCAACTTATTTCCAGTGCATGACCCCTGGAGAAAAGAGTCGGAGCAACCAGAGTTGTCCCCCGCAACAGTCTCCTCTTCTTAAATGTCGGGTTTGAACTTTCTCTAGCCAGGGGGGAATATAAAGTCTTGCTATCCCGTATCCTGGTCAGGGGTTGTTCTTGATTGCATCCCCCTGAGATAGGTTAACTTTCTCCATTATATACCTTTTTTATACCTTTTGCTCTTCTGTCCCTGCCCATGCTCAGAACCCAGTCAGTACGGTTCTGGAATATTCTTGAATAAGCCATTACCCTAGCTCGGAACGTAGGTCTTCGTTTTTATACACGGCTCCCAGTTCAAAGATCTATCCCCCTTCTTGACCCGACAACTCCCAAAGTCTAGGTGCTTGCGGCACATGGGTTTGGTTCACCACTGGCCTGGGGGTGGCATTCCGAACCTCCATCTTTCCGGACCTATACTTTGGTGCTTTCTGCTGTCCAATCATTGTAACAACAGCTCCCTTCCTACAAGCTTCCTCCTTGGAGTTGGTGGGTCTGCACTGGGTGCAGCTTTTGTTTTCCTGGTCTTCATCGATCCTCTTTTATCGTATTCCCTCATGAGTTTACTTTCAGTTGGTATGCTCAACCCCTTGGATCTTGGTTACTTTGTTGGCCTGGGCGAACTATGCTGACTTGAAAGTTCCAGGTGATGTCTTCCTTGGGAACTCGCTAGGTCGCCCGCCTTCCTTTCCCCCCTTTGGCTTCTTTTCTTTGACCTCCCATCCTTGTTTCAACGGCCTGGAAGAACCTGACGCACTGGATGGATTGTCTCATTGTTGCCTTTCCCTGTTGAGAAAAGCTTCCCCCTGTTTACTGACTGTTCGAAGGTGCTCCAGCCTTCCGGTGTCAGTGTCAGATCATCTATGAGACAGCCATCGCAGTATTGCTTCCGCTAGTCGGTCCTTGACCATCTTTCTCCCTGCTATTCCCCAAACCTTGGCCTTGATGTCCAAGTTTTCTATCTGGAGAAGGCACTTGTGGATGTCCTTCTTGTACTTGATCGTACCCATTCGGCCTAAAGCTTTCCAATGCTCGTTGATCGGTCAGAATCGCACAATGGTTTCATGCCTGAACTGTGCGCATGTCAGCAATTCAGGATGAGTGGCATAGCCTTAGAGCCCTTCCATGCTCTTCCTATACCAGTTACCGAAGGCCGTCACATCAGCACCCTTCATTCTTCCCAGGGCATATATGATCCTATCGTTATCCTCCATCTACAGCATGGGATCTCGGCTAAAGTAGTTCTAGCATGCGTGCAGCCAGGTCTTTATGTCCTAGTAGGATGTTGTCTAGTATAGAAATGGAGTGTGGGCGGGCTTCTGGTGATGCAAGGTGGTTTGTGAAGCCCACCGCTTGTCCAGATGTACTATTATTTGGTATTCCTCCTCTTGCGTAACCAGCCGTGGCCTTCCCAAGGGTAGTGTGTATAACGACCCAGCATACATGAGCTATGGCAGCCAGAACCTACACTCATACAGGTAGCCTGGAGGCAAACTGGTAGGAACCTGTGACAACGTAGCATGCACGGGCTATGGCAGCCAGAACCTACACCCATACAGGTAGCCTGGAGGCGAAGTGGTAGGAAGCAGCAGGCAAGTAACTACTTGACCTAGGGAGACCAGATGGCCCGGGCTCGGAGATCAACAGAATTAGCAGGCCAGGTACTTAGGTACCTGGGTACACCCGGGAGAGGTGTCAGCGTACTTTGGGACATCTGCAGGGGCAGTTACTCAGCTAGGCCAGGTAACGGGAGAAAGGTCCGAAGTGTCCATCTCCCGCAACGGGATAGACAGGGTAATAGCGGAAGGTTATCTTGTCTACCAGACAAGGTTACCCTACCCTCGGATTCAGGTTACCCTGCCATGGGGCTCAGGGTACCCTGGCTAAAGTCCTGAGTTACCCTACCTGTCAATACGAAGTNAAGTCCCTCAAGGAGTTCGGGAAAAATGACCTGCATGTTTGTCACGTGAAGCCATGCATGATACTGGAATCGGAGGTTCGGAGAGATGCTATTGGGCGAGCTACGCAGCTCCGAATAGCCTGTAAATTGGAGACATTATTCCTATCATACCCCTCCTGCGCCGCCTTGTGGCCCGGACGTTATGGGGAAATGGTTGAGTAGTTGTGTGTAGTCTAGCAAAGAAGGATCTTTGAAGACCTTCTTACAACACCGTATACGTCGCTGCTGTCTGGTCGACTGCAGACTGTTCGCAGGATATAGTAGGGGGTATAGGATGGAAGATGGAGTACCTCCTCCAAGTTGTTCGGAGTAAAATGGACCCAAACTGAAGGAGTGAACAGGTGTTAACCATGTGGGTCCCGAAGGTAGTCCGGGGTGGTGCCGGGGTGATTGGGAGAGCTTTACACCTACCAAGCCCAAAAGTGTCCCCAACGCTATAGGCTCTGAATCGGAAGTGCAGAGACACTAAAAGCATGATTCCGACTACAGGTAAGGTGATCCGCGGTAGTGGTCATGGGTAGTGCCCATTGGATCACTCCCTGACTACTGTTTCCTGTAGAAGACACCAGAAGTCCGAGAACTGTAAATAGTAGATAGATAAACCACTTATGGTAGCTTCTGGGATCATATAGAGATCAATGCATATGGCAAGGGTGTCATAGATAGTCCAGTTCATCAGGTGTCTTGACTGTTAGCCACTGGCAAGACGCCGATGTGAGCAGGTTTTCACTCTGCCAGGCGAGAGGGAAATACATCGCAGAAATGATAACCGCAAACGGTGCACACCGCCTAGAGAGTTTCGACACATCCATGCCCGAAGGGTGTGCCAGGAGACGCGTCCGACCACCCTTAGGGGTGAAGGGTGTGCTTGAATAGTTGCAGTAAACTGATGGGGGAGTTTCTGACATGAGGTAAAACTACCTGAAAGTCTATGCGAGAACTCTCCTACTCCAACAATCAATCCTCTTGAGACCTTAATTGAGCGAAGAGTCAGGCTTAACAATATTAAGTTTTACCGTTCACTTTACGCTGACATCTGTGTGAACTTTTGGCAATAAGTTTGAAGTTGTTCGATATGGTCGCAACCTTGGGATCCATCTTTTCTAGGGGTGCCCCCGTTACAGCATGTCTGGCTGGCAGCTTGGTCCTTCCCCACAATTGTCTCACCTGTCATCTCCTGGGTCTCCGTCCCCTGCTCCTGCAGCCATATTAGGAGGTACCATAGTTTCACCCCGGCTACTTTGTATGGTCTCTGGGCGGGTGTCCCTTCCTGCTGGCCCTTTCCCTTTGTCTTGTTGGGATGGACCCGACTGTCCTCTCCAAGTTTCTCCATCATAGGTTGCTCCCCCCTGATGCGCTCCTAGCGCTGTTGGTACCGGTGCGGTCATTTCCCTCGTTGACTGGGCCAATATCTGGGTCATGTTTTGCAGCATGTCCCTGAGCTCTGTCATTGCCTTTTTATTGCTGGTCTGTAGCTCCTTAATGAACTTCTGTTCCTGGGTCCTCTGACCTCGTTGTTCCCCCTCCAACTCCTTCCTCAGTTTATCCAGGCCTGTATAGAGCTCTTGATCTCTATTCACTGATTCATGGATGGTGCGTCCCATGTCTTGGTACAGCCCTCCACCCATCACTCCTAGTTGTTTTGATCGCCTGGCCATGCGAGCGAGTGCAGCTTCAATCACTCCCTTAAATCTGGTGTTCTCTGCTCTAACTTACCCTTCCAGTTTCCTGCTCTTATTTTGCCAGAGCACCGATTCCTCTCCCACCAGCATTTCCCTGTTCCAAAGTCGTTCTCATACTTGAGCAAGACCTTCTGCCGTTTCCTTCCCCTCACCCAACAGTGTCTCATAGGCGACCATTTGGTCATTCTGGATTCGGGTGCTGCTGCGGTCTAATTGGCTGATCAGTGTCCCAATGTATGCAGTGAAGGAACCCAAGTCAGTAGTCCCTGAGGGAGTTAGAGTTTCAGAGTGGGAACGCTTTCTGCTACGTCTTTTGTAACACTTTGGGTTGGGCCCCTGGGTCCTGGTAGCCCTGACGGATTCCTAGGTCTAGGTGTAGAACCAAGCCATAGCGCAGGGATGTTACCTCCTGGTGGTAGTGGTGGTAGTGGAAATGGGCTACCTTAGCCTGGTCTCCATGCACTGATCTGCCATTGTTGTCTCTTGGGGCACAGCATGTATGTGTTGCTCGAATCCTCAGATCCTTCTTCGATCCTTGGTTGTAACATCTTGTCTTTTCTTTCTATGCGTTTGAGGGTCTTGAGGACCCACTTGATCCCATAATCAATGAACCAGAAGGGAACGTTTCTATCCTTGAAGACTTTGCTTATGGTGAGATCAAACTCGATCTCGTATATGTGTTGGTTTTGTTGGAGGTAGGTTTGAGATAGATGGTGGAGGGTACTAGATAAGTGGTCCTCCAGGCTTATTGGAGAATGTGGTCATGAGCCTCAGTAGTATAGAAGATAGCAATATAGTATTAGGCAGTAGTCCAGCTCGAGGGACAAGCAAGTCTGAACCAAGGCCCGATACATAACGAAGTGATTGCTAGGAAGTCTCACCTAAAGTGTCGCGATAAAAGTAATTTAAGAATGGTATCGTAGAACAAATATATTGATAAGATTTCTTCTCCATCGTTGATGATGTCTGTAAAGCGTGGGCAGCACCTCGATATTTATATTCCACATCTGGATGTTCGTGGGCTATCTATTCCTCCTACTTTGTCCAGTGCCAACTTTATAGGCCCTGAAAACCTTTACCCCTCTTGACTCTGATTTCCTAGAACAGCAGGGAGGGTGTCCTACCCCTCTCCTGGCAGTGCTCACCCTAATCGAAATCACCCAAACCCTTTTACCATGGCAAGTGGTTACTAGTCCTATCTCTGCATACGAAGTGATCAGCTCCCATGACCGACTTATCAATGCAGCTGGATTTCCTATCCACCTGCATCAACCCTCAGGAATCGTGTTCCTGCCTTATCGGGCCAATGGCATTTAGGCCTAGTCGTGCTCAGGGTTAACCTCCCATGCTGTAGGCCATCTGTCAGCTCTACCTTATCAGGTTTCTGGGGATGGGTGAATGATCGTCTCTTGGACGTCATCCCCTCATCAGGACTTTCCTCCCCATTCCTCCACCAATGGACTTGAAATTCCGTCTTACTTCCTGCATGGCAGTCGGGGACTCCTATCAGAGCAGCCGACCTCCCCCTGGGTGGCATCCATCATTTGGTGCACCTGAGGGATCCTTGCATACGTTTAACTCTACAATCAATTAACTGATTTAGCTCGTTTGGCCTTGTCAGGATAGCCGTGAGTCCTCTCTTGAAGACAGAGTGAAAACCCCTTGGTTGGCGACCTTCGCTGGTGGCATAAATAAGGGTTTTGTGCCCATGTTGTATCGGTAGAAATTAACTTATTCCCCAAATACTCTGATGAACCCTTGGATCGAATACGTGACCTTTTGCCAATGATCAGCTGACATTCCCCTTACACTCTGCCAGTTCGTCCTATATGTAACAGGCAGGTTTCCTTGGATGCAGTGCAGTCCTCCAACCGAATTCCATCATCAGTTGCAGCATCATTTCATGTTCCTCCTCTTCCTTAGCCGTCTGTTACCATCCTGGCCTGCCCTCTAGCAAAGCCACTAGATGGCGGCTGGGTCCTTCTCTGCCATGGTCTGACCCTTCGTCCTCCAGGTCCAGAGCTGTTGCTCCTTTGGCTACACTTGGAGGTTCCATAGTTTCCTTCCTGGCCCCCTCCATGCTCTTTGGCTGGGTCTCTCTCTGAGCTGGCCCCTTCCAGATATCTTGTTGGGATAGCCCCAACCATCCTCTTCCTGTTTCCCCATAATAGGTCAAACGTCTATAATGCAAGACTACTTCTGCCTGTACCAGCGCGGCCATCTCTCTGGATGATTGGGCAAACATCTCCATCATGTTTAGCTGTACGACTCTTAGCCCTGTCTTTGACTTCTTATCCCTTATATGTAGTTCTGTAATAAACAGCAGATTTCAGGTTCCCGGAAGTAGCCGTTCTTCTTCTAACTCCTCCTAGAGCTTAACCAGACCTGTCTAGAGCTCTTGATACCGACCCTCCAATTCTTGAATAGTGCATCCCATGTCCTAGGACCACCATCCACTTACTGCTGCCTGTTGATCTGAACACTTGTGGATGTGACGGAAGGTGGCTTCAGTCACTCCCTTGGATTTGATAATCTCTACAAATACCTGTGCTTTAAGTTTCCCGCTACTATTTTGCGAGAGTACCAACTCCTCCCCCACTAGTTTTTCCCCCTTTAGCAGTCATTCCTTTACTTCTATATAGCCTTCTGCCATTTCAATTCCTTCATCTGACTGGGTCCCATACATGACCAGGTGGTCATTCTGGGTATGGGTTATACTATAGTCTAATTGACAAATCCGTGTCCCAATATATGCAGTGAAGGAACCCAAGTCAGTTATTACGGTTTCCCACTACTGGTGTTACACGGGACAGGTAACAACCTTCATTTGTTCTTCCGAACTGCCCTGCGCTGTGTCCTAGAGCTCCCCGAGTCTCTAGGCCCCATCTTAGTATTCTCACATACGAATTCGTTTTTCACCAGCACCGAGAGTATCAGTCTTTATTCTGTTAATGCAATCCGCGTAGTGGATAGGTTCTTGACTCTAGAGTGGATCCGTCTAGCGGATAGGTTTGGAGCGCAAGGTTTTTGTATTGTAAAGATCGTAAGGTAGTAGATAGGAAATAACAGTAGATGGTTGCGTGAAGAGCTAACCCATCTGTGAAAACCCGGCCTTTATATAGGCTCCTTCCCGCAACCCTAACCCAGTCCTGATCCTCGAGCGAGGTCAGGTGCAAAATCCATGACATGACTCAACCAGTCATGTGCGCAATCATAAAGCATCCGATGACCTCTAATTGATGTCATGTGCCAAAACATCAATCAACCCCAATATAACCAAACAAACCACATGACCTACTAACGGGGTCAGGGGTGAAACATAAACCAGCCAGCCTTGCTGGTAAGCCTTACCGGCCAGTCTAGACTCCCCCCATGATGTCAACTGTACGTTATGTGCGAAACGCAAGCAACATAAACGAGCCCCATGACCTGCTAACGAGGTCATGTGCATGGAAGGATGACTTAACTGTAGGACCTCTAAACAACATCATATGTGAAGCCTTTTCCTTGCTGCCGCCACCTAGCTAGCGTTGTTCTAGCCAGATCGTAACATTAGCTCCCCTCTCTCACCAGCCTGAGTCCCATCAGACTAGCTTGAGCCTTTGTCTCCCACCCCTTCCAACATCCGGTGGGCCGCCTTGCTTATCTACCTCTTCATTTCCCGTAAGAGCACTTCCATACTCTTGATCCATTTCTCCTTCTTCCTCAGTTCCTCCCTGAGGGCGCTGACTTTTTCTTCCGCCAGTCCTGCCCTCACCATTTCTGCGATTGCCTCTCTTTCCAATGGCACGTGTTGTCTTTCTCCCTCCTTACTCTCCTTTCGTAGTTCCCTGATCTCCGCCTTCAGGGCTTCCTCTCGGTCTGCGCTGTCTGCCACCATCCTCTGGAGACCCTCCCGGGAGTTGGCTTCGGTCGTAGTGGGGCTTGGTGTTTCACTCCCACTGTGGCATCACGGGGATCGTCATCTGTTTGCTGGGGTCTTTTGTTTTTTCTACCCCCCTCTGGCTCCTTGCTTCGTCCCAGAAGGGGGTTCTGGGTACTCGACCAATGCTACGCGTTTCGGTTCGGGGGAACTTGGCGGGCTAGTCTTGGGCAGGGAGCGGTGGCTTCGGTATGGCCAGTAGCCTGAGCCGAACTTGTCCCTTTGGTTGTAACGACCTAGCATTCATGAGTTATGGTAGCGGGAACCTATACCCATATGGGTAGCCCAGAGGTGAACTGGTAAGAACCACCAGGTAAGTAAGTACTTGACCTACGGAGACCCAATGGCCCAGGCACCGAGATGAGCAGTCTTAGTTGGTAAGGCACTTAGGTATATGGCTACAACTGAGAGCGGTGTCAGCGTCCTTAGGAACCTCTGAAGGGGCAGTGACTCACCTATACTGGGTAACTGGAGAAAGGTCAGATGTGTCTATCTCCAGAAATGGGATAGACAGGGTAACAGAAGAAAGTCATCTTGTCCACCGGACAAGGTCACCCTCCCCTCAGGATCAGGTTACCCTGCCATGGGGCTCGAGTTACCTTGCCCAAAGTCCTGGGTTACCCTACCTGTCAATAGGAAGTCCCTCAGAGAGTTTGGGAAAAATGACGGGAATGTTTGTCATGCGAAGCCATGCATAATACTGGAATCTGGGGTTCTCGGAGGCGCTATTGGACGAGGTACACAGCTACAAAGAAGCCGTAAATTGCAGACATTATTCCTATCATACGCCTCTGGCCCTGCCTTGAGGCCCGGACGTCATGGGCAAACGGTTGTGTAGTTGTGGGCAGTCTAGCAAAGAGGAATCTTTTGCGACCGTCTTGCAATACCGGATACGTCGCTGCCGTCCGGTCGACCATAAACTGTTCACAGGATATACAAGGGGGCATAGACTGGAAGGTGGGGTACCTCCCCCAAGTTGTTCAGAGAAAAACGGACGAAAACTGACGGAGTTGGTTGGGGTTAACCATAGGGGTCCGAAAGGTAGTCCTGGGTGGTGCCGGGACAACTGCGAGAGTTTTACACCTACCTTGCCCGAAAGTGTCCCCAACGCCAAAGGTTCTGAAAGGGCAGTGCAGGGACACTAAAAGCATGATTCCTACCACCGGTAAGGTGGATCCAAGGTAGTGGTCATGGGTAGCGCCCATTGGACCACTCCCGGACCATCACAACCCGCTGAAGACACCGGAGGCGTGAGACTCGTAAATGGTAGATAAAGAAACCACTCCCGGTAGCTTCTGGGGTTATGTAGAAATCAACGCACATGGGAACACTGTCATAGATAGTTTAGTTCAACAGGGGTCTTGACTGTTAGCCACTGGCAAGACACCGATGCCAAGAGGTTTTCACTCCGGCGGGCAGAATGCAAACGCACCAAAGAAATGATACCCGCATATGGGGAACTCCGACTAGAGTGTGCCGATAGATGCATACCCAAAGGGTATGTCAGGAGATGTGTCGAACCACCCTTAGCAGATGAGGATATGCTCAAATAGTTGGAGTAAACTGATGGGCGAGTTTCCGGCATAAGATAAAACTACTTGAACGTCTATGTGAGAACTCTCCTACTCCAACAATCAATCCTCTCGAGACCTTAATTGAGTGAAGTGTCAGGCTTAACGATATTAAGTTCTACCGCTTACTTTACGCTTACATCTGTTGGAACTTTTGGGGCGATGTTGGAAGTTTTGCGGTGTGGTCGCAACCTTAGGATCCATCTTCCTAGGGGTGCCCCGGTTACCTTAGTGTGCTTGGTACCCGTCATCAAACCATCCCGTGAAGGATACGTGGTTGTGTTCTTTTTGTTATTCTGTAAGGCGTGGGCGTGGCAGGTCCATCACCTGCATCCCCTCGTCGTTGCTCTGTTCTTTCTTAATCGCAGTTTCCTGTCCCTCACTTATTGGGGTAACGTTCAGGGAATCATTCTATTGCTTCGGCTGCATTGTTGAAGTTTGTGGCAGCGTACCACTCCTGATCATGTTCCGGCGGGTAATCTGTCCACTTAGCCTGGTATTGAAGTCTACTGTAGTGCAAGCCGAAGTCGATTATCTCGTTGAGTTCGTATTCGTCTTCCCCATCTATGTGAATATGTGGAGGGGCATGTTTCTTCTGGAAGGGAAAAGAGTTTTCTTGGTAGCGTTCGAGGAGGCTGGTTTGGAATGTTCGATAAGTCTCTTTCATCAAGATGGGAAGGGTGAGTTTATATGCTCTCGATCCGACCCGTTCGATTATTCTGAAGGGTCCCTGTTTGTTGTAATCCAACTTCTGCAAAGGCTTTGTGGTCTGGATATTGCGTGGTATCAACCACACCTTGTCACTGACTGTGTGGTTCGGGTCCAGTTTTCGGCGCTTGACGCCTTTTTCTTTTTGACTCATTTGTGCTAGAGTCATTTCGTCACGCAGTATTTCATATACCCTTATCATATCGTCGGCTCATGTTATCTTTCACGGCACTTGATATTGTGCCGGATAAAATGATAGGTCGTATCCATAGTTTACAAAGAAGGGTGTCGTGTTTACTGTTTCTTGTCGTCAGTTGTTATATGCGAATTCTACTGTGGATGGGAATTCCGTCCAATCATTCTGTGGATAGTTCTTGCAGGCTCGCAGATATTATTCTAATAGTGTGTTCGTTCTTTTGGTCTGGCCGTCCCTTTGGGGGTGGAAGGCCATGCTCAAGTGTCGTCTGACACTTAACTGTCATGTGGTTTCTTTCCATACGTCCAACGTGAAGAGGGATCCTCTGTCGCAGGTAATATCCTTTAGTAGGCTGTAGAGTCTAAAGACCTGGTCTTTAAACAGATTGAAGAATTGTGGTATTGTCATATCCGTTCTGGATGGTATAAAGTACGCCATTTTCGCGAGCGGGTCGATAACGACCCACATGGCATCATAGATGTTCGATTCGGGCAATCCTCTGATGAAGTCCATGGCGATAGAATGCCATGGTCTTCCTGGAGTTTCGAGTGGTTTAAGTAGTCCATAGGGTGTGTGTTTAACCCTTTTTGTCCATTGACATGGGTCGCAATTCTTCACATATCTTTTAATATCGTCGCATATCGATGGCCAGTAGTATGATCGTTGAATCAACCCTGTTGTTTTTGCCATTCCACCATGTCCCACTGGTGGGATGTTGGGATTTCTTCTTACTGTTTCCGTTCATAAGGCTTCTTCATCCAGGAGCCTTATCTTGTCGTCATACCATAGGTATCCGCCTTCTTCCTGGTATAGCCTGAGGGCTGCACCTTTTATTTCTTTTAGCCCCTCTTTTAAGGACTTCTTTATCCCGTTGATTTCCTGGTCATTGGCACTACTCCTTTTTATCCATTGTTCATATCTGTCATCGTTGCTTGTGGCCATTGTTGTTGCATTCAGGGATTCGTATCCGCTGTCTTCCTCTTCTTCTTTCGCGAACTACTTCTCCCGGAGGAGAAGTATTCTTTGCCATTGCGACCGTATTTCTTCATTGTTGGGAAAGTCCTCCATTCTCCAAGTCAATGCATCCAGCTTTCCTCCTTCTTTTCCTGGTCGGTATTCGATTTGAAGGTAGTATTGGCTTAATGTCTCGCTCTACCTAATCTGACGTCCATTGAGTTCCTTGGTGGTAGTAAACGCTAGTAGGTTCTTGTGGTCCGTGATAATACGCATCATATGTTGAGTTCCTAGCGTGTACTTT
Source organism: Tuber magnatum (assembly GCA_003182015.1). Lineage (NCBI taxonomy): Eukaryota > Fungi > Ascomycota > Pezizomycetes > Pezizales > Tuberaceae > Tuber > Tuber magnatum. The sequence continues at coordinate 1,845,175 of PYWC01000021.1, read as the reverse complement.
CTCCAGTCCTTAACTGCTTGGACAATGGCTAACAGGTCTTTGTCATGAACGTTATAGTTTTGTTCTGCCTTTGACATTCCTTTTGATCAAAACGCGACCGGTCTCCATAATTAGTCCTGGCCCTCTTGGGGGAGGATACCAGAGGATACGTGGTTGGATGCATCCGTCTCGATCATGATGGGTAATATGGGGTCAAAGTGTCGTAATATTGGCGTCGTCGTAAGTCACTTTCTCATATGGTCCAACGCTCGTTGTTCTTTTTCGCCCCCTTCCTATTTGATCCCTTTCCTTGTCGTATCATAGAGGTGTTTAGCTATCCTGTTAAACTCTGTGATGAATCTTCTGTAAAAGTTGCAAAAGCCCACAACGTTTTGTACTCCTTTTACACTCTTGGGTGCTTTGCAGTCTTCGATAGCCACTGTTTTCACCAGATTGGCTCGTACGACTTCAGGATTGATGATAAATCCTACGTGTTCGGCCTGATTCGTATGGAAGTCACATTTCGAAGGCGTTGGTTTGACCTTGGCTTCTCCTAATGCCTGTAGGACATTCCGTATGTCTCGGTGGTATTGTTCCATGTTGTCTGAACAGATGAGGGTATCATCTAGATAGACGATACAACATATGTCCCGGTATTTGCTCAACTTGGAGTTGATCCAACCTTGCAATGTAGCTGGTGCATTGCGCAATACAAAGGGCATGACCAAATATTCGAATAGTCCATATCTTGTCCTGAAAGCCGCTTTCAATTCGTCTCCGTCGGCTATCCTTATGTTGTGATATGCATCCTTGATATCTAACTTCATATAGTGTTTGGCGTGTCCTAGCCAGTCCAATGCTTCGTCAATCAGTGGTAGAGGGTAACCGTCTTTTTCCGATACCGCATTCAGTCTGTGGAAATCTGCGCAAAGTCTCAGTTTCCCATCCTTCTTTTTCACGAACAGGATGGGTGCCCCCGCTGAGGAGGACAATAGTCTGATCCATTGCCTGGCCAGGTTCTGTTGGAGGTATTCCTGCCCTGTCTTCAACTCCTCTTCCCTTAATGGGTAGAGTGTCATGAAGGGGGCTGCTTTTCCTTCCTCTGGCTTGATCTGTTGATCTTCGCTTTCGTGTGTTGGAAGATGCATCTATTCATTTTCTTCGAATATGTTGAGGTAATCGTGATATACCTTTGGGACCAGTTGCCTCAGAGTTATCTTCTTCTTCTTGGATCCTTCCTTTACCGCTAGCTGTGTGCTAATCATTGACGCTTCTGTGATCGTTGGTCGGTCTTCTTCTTCGTCCTATTTGAGAATCCTGGTCTGTTCCCCTCTCCAATAGAGTTGACTGAAGGCCTTTGCTGATATAAAAGATATGCTCACAGGTTTCTCTTCTGTTGTTTCGGTTGGGGTGTTGTCCTTGCGGGTCTCTCGTCCAGTACTACCGAATCCTTCCTCGCCTCTTTTGGTCTTGTCCAGGTCTCTGACTTCGCTGAGCTCCCTGGTATCGATGTTTTCGATAAGCATCTGAGCTATGCGATCCCCTTTTTGGATCGTATAGTCCTCATCCGTCAGGTTAATTAGTAGGACTTGTGCCTGGCCCCTATTATCCGCATCGATCACTCCCGTGTCTGTGGTAGTCCCATGTCTGGTGGCCATACCACTGCATGGAGCGATTCTTGCATAGGTGCCATCAGGTAGCCCTATTGCGATCCCTGTTGGTATCATCTTTTGTCCCCTTGCAGCGACCATTGTGTCCTCCATCCTGTCTAGGTCGTGACCTGCAGCCTTCTTCGACCCTGGGGTTGGTTTTATAGCATCTGGGTGCAACACTTGTACACTTATGTCTTCGTCGTGGAGGATCGTTTCTTCGTGTTTGTTGTCCATGTGAAGGATCTGCGTCCTCAGGTTCTCTCTTATTGCTTGTTCTTCGGCGATCGTTTCAATCATTGGGGAAGTTTCCAGGCACAACTGCGTACATAGTTCGCTGCTGCAGTTGATTTGGCCTTTTTCCCAAGCGATCTTCGCATTGCGTCGTTTTAGCCTGGGCATTCCCAGTATTGCCCTGTGTTTCTCGGAATGCGCTACCGGGAACGTCACAGCTTCGTGATGCGACCCGATCTCCATTAGAGTCCGTGCTGTATGGGTGATTGGTCCTGCTTTGCTTTTTCCCCGTTGACCACATATGTGTCTCTTGGTTTCTTTATCTCCTTCAGGGGTAATCAATGCGTTTCAAAGAAGTCTCTGTCGATGATATACCTGGTTGCTCCTGACTCAAGCATCGTGTTCGTTTCCGTATCATTCTTTGTCGTGCAGTGTTTTGTCTAAATCATAAGTGGTTCATTGTTGTTATCGCAACCGTTCATATCGTTAATCGTCGCCTTGTTGCCTTGTTTCATTGATGGGGGTATCCTGTTCTTCTTTGTTGATATGTGTGCAATGCCAGTGGGTTTGCCTCGTTCCTCGTCCCGCAGACCACTCTTTGCTGGGGACTTTATTCGTTTAAAGCCTCCTGCCCTTCCGTCCTCTGCGTAGCTTCCATACCTCAGAGTTTAGTCTCCTTGTGTCGACAATCCTTGATGAAGTGCCCCTTCAGTCCGCATTGAAGGCACCTGTTTTCCTTTCTCCTCTTCTGATATTCTTGGTTGGAAAGTCTTTGGAACTGTCGATTTTTCCGTTCTCCCACGTCCAGGTCCATGGGGTCGCCAGCTGGTGCTGGTCGTGGTGTGTTGCTTGGTCGATAGGTACCATTGTTGTTGCATCCCAGGGTTGGATGATTTATCCCCTTATTCTTGTTCTGAGCATGCCTGACCAGATTGATCTTGTCTTCCTTGTCGACGGCCCATACTGCAAAGCCTGCGGCCGTTCAATCAGTCTGATCAGAGCTTATCCAGGCTGCTTGCAGCCTTTCGTTGGTACCGCCCAGGAGGTGGCGGTATTCTGTGTCGTCGTTGTATTCCACTTCGACCCATATCATGTGGAACTTGTACCAGTAGTGGGAAATGTTATCCTTTCCTTCTCTCATCTTTTCCAGTTTGAGTCTTGCCGTTTCCTTGACGTTTCTGTCCCCAAACTGGGTGTAGAGTGTTTCCTTAAACTCCTCCCACGAGGCCCATAACCGGTCTGGCTTTCCTTACACCTAGGGCATTATCCCTTGCCCTGCAGCTTTTCTCAAGAGGGACTCTGCATAGTCCACCTTGATCGTGTCTTTTCCGACTCCGTACCCCTTGACCTTGAAGTACTGTTCCAACTGACTTAGGAACTGTCTTAGCTTCTCGCGGTCTCCCTCATAGAGGTCCGGTCTGCTTGCTTTTGGTCTTGACCCCGGATGGGCGTTGATTGCTCCCAGGGATCTCATCATCTGGGCCTCCGTCATCATCATGGCCTGTGCGGTGGGCCCTGTCAGGGGTCCTGGTGCTCATGCTGCAGCGATCGTCCTTGGTCGCGGTGTTTCTTCCGGGGAACTATCTGGGGGTAAAGTTTGTTCGGGTGTAACTGCACTTGCTGCTCATGAGGCTTGGCTTGCTGCTTCGCCTAAGGTGTTCTGTACTCGTCCTGTGTCGAGGGTGTCGTCTGTGTGATCGATATCTCCTTCATTGTCTTGGGTGAACTCCGAGTTCCTTGGAGTTGCCCTTCTCTCGTCGTTGGGTGTCACAGGAGACGCAACCAAATCTTACGGTTTCCCACTACTCATGTTACTTGCGACAGGTAACGACCTTTGCTTGTTCTTCCGAACTGCGCTTGGCTGTGTCCTAAAGCTCCTCAACTCTTTACGCCCTATCTTAGTATTCTCATATAGAAATCGGTTTCGCAACAGCGCTGCGAGTATCGGTCTGTATTCTGTTAATGCAATCCGCGCGGCGGATAGGTTCTTGACTCTAGAGCGGATGCGTCTAACGGATAGGTTTGGAGCGTAAGCTTTTTGTATCGTAAAGATCGTAAGGTAGTAGATAGTAAATAATGGTAGATGGTTGCATGAAGAGCTAACCCATCTGTGAAAACCCGGCCTTTATATAGGCCTCTTCCGGCAACCCTAACCCAGGCCTGATCCTCAAGCGAGGTCAGGTGCAAAATCCATGACATGACTACACCAGTCATGTGCGCAATCATAAAACATCCCATGAGCTCTAATTGACGTCATGTGCGAAAACATAAATCAAGCGCAATATAACTAAACTAACCACATGACCTACTAACGGGGTCACATGTGAAACATAAACCAGTCTGCCTTGCCGGTAAGCCTTGCTGGCCAGTCTGGACTCCCCCCATGATGTCCACTGTTTGTCATGTGGGAAATGCAATCAACACAAATGAGCCCCGTGACCTGCTAACGAGGTCATGTGCGTAAAACCAATTTAAACATAAAGAGCCCCATGACCTGCTAATGAGGTCATGTGCATGGAAGGATAACTTAACTGTATGACCTCTAAACAACGTCATATGTAAAACCTTTTCCTTGCTGCCGTCACCTGGCTAGCGTTCTTCTAGCCAGATCGTTACATCGGTACTGCTTGAGGGAGATGTAGTTCCTGACCATGACCTTTACCAGCTTTGCCTCTTCTGCACACTCTATGTTGGGCCCCTGGGTAATTGTGCCATATCAGGGTTTCGAGGTGTGGGTGTACTGCCTAGTCATACAGTTGAAACACCATTACATGGTCCTGGTGGTGGTGGTAGTAGTGTGTAGAGGCTATCCTGTTCCAGCCCCACTGGGCTTATCAGCTGTTACTGTTTCTCCGTACCCAATATATCATTGTTGCTAGAATCCTGAGATCCTTTATCAATCCTAGGTTGCAACATATGGTTTTCCTTCTCTATGAGTGTAACAGTTTCATGGGCCCACTCGATCCCATGATCAATGAACCAGAAGAGATCATTCTGGGTCTACAAAAACTCCCTGTATGCTGATATCAAACTCAATCTCTTGTATGTCAGGGTTTTTAGCCTTGTAGAGTTAGCATAAATATTGTAGTACATTAGATAGGTGGTCCTCTGGGCTTATTTGGGAAAGTGGTTGTAAGTCTTAGTAGTAGGGAAGAAGTTATCAATATAGTGTTAGGTGGTAGCAAGAATCTAAGGACCAGGGATTTCTGACTGGAGCCCAATGCTCTGATAAAGTGAATGATAGAAAGGCTCACTATACTTGCAATATGTGGAAATAGAAAAGTTTTGTCATATAATAAATATATTGATAAGAGCTTTTCTCCATTAGTGGTAATTCATATAAATACGTGGGAGGCACCTTAATATTTATTTTTTATGTTTGGGTGTTTTGTGTTATCTACTACTCACATATATTTCTCTGCGCTCTTAGTTCGAACTTTGTAGATCCTGGAAACTATTAACCCTCTTGACACTGAATTCTATAAATAGTGAAGAAGAGTGTTCCCACCCCTGTTAGGCGGTAGCCGACTCTAAGGACAAGCGGGTCTGGACTAAGGCCCGATACGTGATGGAGTGATTTCTAGAAAGCCTCACTTGAATTGTCAAGAGGAAATGTAGGTTACATCGTAGAACGAATATATTGATAAGATCTCTTCTCCGTCGCTGATGATCTAAAAGGCGTGAGAGGCCCCACGATATTTATATTCTGCATCCGGCTGTTCATGGCCTATCTACTCCTCCCAACTTTCTTCTGTACGAACTTCATAGACCCTGAAAACATTTACCCCGCTTGACTCTGATTCTTCCTGACAGCGGGGAGGGTGTCCTACCCCTGTCCTCGCTGCGTCCGTTCTTATTGTAGTCACTCGAACCCGTTTCCCATGGCAAGTGGTTACTAGTCCTATCTCTGCATAGGAACTGTTCAGCTCTGATGACAGACTTATCAATGCAGACGGATTCCTCACCCCTCTGCGTCAACCTGCAGGACGCATCTTTCTGCCTTATCGCACCAGTGGTCGTTAGGCCTCGTTGTGCTCCGGGTTGACCTTTCATGCGGTGGGCCCTCATCTGACTCTGCCTTATCAGGTCTTTGGGTGTGGGTGAACGATCAGCTCTTGGGCGTCGTTCCCTCATCTGGAATTTCCTCTGCATTCCTCCACCAACAGGCTTGAAATTCAGTCTTCCTGCCACATGGGAGCCGGGGACTCCCATCGCAGTAGCGGACCTCCCCCCGGTTGGGATCCATCCCTTGGCGCAGCTGAGGGATCTTTGCACGCGTTTATCTCCACCACCAACAGACCGATTTAGTTCATTCGACCGTGTCAGGATAGGCAAGAGTCCTCTCTAGCAGGCTCAGCGAAAACCCCTGCATCGGCGACCTTCGGTGGTGGCGCAAATGAGGGTTTTGTGCCGATGTCGTATTGGTAGAATTTAACTCATTCTCGAAGTACTTCGGCGGACCCTGGGATCAAACACGTGACCTTTTGCCAATAATCACGTGACATGCCCCCTACGCTATATCAGTTCATCTTATGTGAAACATGAGCTCCCCTCTCTAAGAGTGCGACCCGAATCTCTAAAATGTGTTTTCTATAATAGTATACAAATTAAATTGCTTTAAGGACTCAACAAGATAGACTGAAAAACCTCCGCGCATTTACTTGGCCACACCTAGGAAAACCTTTCTTTGTTATCCTTCCTCTATATCTGTAGCATCTCAGGGTTTTCTCTGTGGAACCCTTCTACCAACTCCGCTGCGTGCCCCAACTGTTCTGGTGGCTCCCTGGTGTTTTCATCCTCCGCGCACCCCCACCACTTCACAAAGTACCTAAGTTCACGGATCCTGTTAGTGCTCCCGTAAACCCTGCGTGTGCAAGAAATGACCTCGCTCTTGACTATCTTCTCAACCTCCTATTCCAGGACACCATCTATCTCTTCTGGCACTCTGGGAGGTTGTTCCCAAGCCAGTCGAACCCATATTCGGTAAGGCTCTAACCATGATACGTGGAAGACAGCGTGTATCTTCCCGCATTCTGAGATTTTCAGCTGGAAAGCTCGGTTGCCGCGTGGCTCCTGGATTTTGAAGGGCCTGTATAGTTTTGGGCTAACCTTTTTTGAGGGTAGTTTGGTCTGGATGTTCTTGGCGTTAAGCATCGCCAAGTCGCCGGGCTGAAAGATTGGTTGTGGCCTCGCTTTCTTGTCATGGTACCGTCCCATTGCTTCTCTGGTTGCCTTTAATGTGGCTATCGCCTGTGCATGTATTTTCTTCATCTAGTGAGCATACCTGGTGGCTCCTAGATTTCGAGCTTCTGGTTCCTTCACCCACTCTGTCTGCAGGTGGTATCTATAGATCACGTAGAACGGGGTTAGTCCGTGCGCACTTGTAACGGAGTTATTGTGGGCATGCACCACTAGCGGGAGCAATTGGTGCCAGTCATCCTGATCATAGTTGACGACGCTTCAGAGATAGCCTTCCAGCACTTGGTTGGTTCTCTCTGTCTGTCCGTCCGTTTGAGAATGGTATGCTGTTGACATCTTCCCCTTAATGCCTATGAGTTTGCAGACGGATTCCCGAAATTCTCCTGCGAACATCGCATCCATATCCGAGATGATTTCCACGGATAGCCCATGTAGTCTCCACACTTCCCGGAGGAACACCTGGGCGGGTAACGTGTTCGGGCCAGGCCCTAGTCACGTGGCGGTACGATAGGGGTAGATGGCTTCTTGATCAACAAGAATTGCGTGCTGCTTGCTAAAGGAGGCTCCGAAGGGGTGTAATAGGAGATCAAAGAAGTAACCGTTCAACCAAGTATATTAAGAATACTGTTGGTCGAAGTCTGCTGTTTCCATCGTGGAAATCAGTGGTCTTTTAATACAGTATATCACTTATCTCCAGTATGAGCGATATTCCCAAACAAGCTGTGTGTCAACTGATAGTACACGAGACCATACAAGTATCAAACGATACTGTGAAACCAAACATAAAACATTGTGTGTAACGATCTATAGCACACGAAACAATACAAGTATCAAACCATACTGTGAAACCAAACATAAAACAACCTAGTACCCGTACCGGTTACAGGGCTACATCCCTTGCCATTGCATTTTCCTTTAGCCGTATAAAGCGGGCCATTTTGGTGAACCGGCCGACTACCACCATGATCTGGGTGTCCTCTTCGGACTTCGGTAACTGGGTTATGAAGTCGGTAGAGATAGAGGTCCACACCGCATAGGGTATTTCCAATGGCTGTAGAAACCCGTATCTTGTGTGCCCTGGCGCCTTGTTGTGTTGACACTCATCGTGTAACTATACATAGTCATTCATCCACTCTGCGAGCCCTTTCCAGTAGAAGTCTCTTGTTATGATTTCTACTGTCTTTTCTTGGGCGAAATGCCCTGCCACCTCGGAGTCATGGCTGCTTTGAGCAATCAGCGTTTGTAGGGCCTCGTCCTTTGAAACGAAGGGCTGTCCTTTGCAGTACAGGAGGCCATTCCCTATGGTCCAATGCATTGGCATTTCCTTTCCCGCATCTGTGAGTCTTTCCAACTCCTTTCTCCTCATCTTCCAGTCCTGGTCCGTCTCTCCCTTCTCCTCCACCCATCCTTGGAATTGGGCATCAAATTTCCATGCCGTTGCCTGGATAACGACTGTGTTGGTTAGCACGGTCTCTTCCGTTGTCAGGGCCTTGTGTCGTCCCTGATCGAACTCATTGAAGTATTGGTTTAGCCCGCTTTCTTCTTTTAGTTGACTGGTTTTGGTTTGTATCTCGACCATACTGGTTCCCCTGCTTCCGAATCCATCCTGACCCCTTTCGGTATCGTCTAGCCCCATTACATCGTGGAGCTCCCAATCCTGAATCCTGTCTATTCTGAGTTGCGCAACTCGTTTGCCCTTCCCCATGTGGTAGTCCTGGTCCTTCAAGTTGAACACCAACACCTTTACCTCTCCTCGGTAGTCCCGGTCAAGGACTCCTGCCCCGACCATGATCCCATGGCGGACGGGAAGGCCACTTCTTGGAGCTACTCGGCCGTAGGTTCCCGTTGGTAATGCTAAGGCTATTCCGGTGGCTATTGTCGCTTGTCCGCGAGCAGGCACTACAGCTTCTTCCAGTGCGTAGATGTCATGTCCTGCCGCTTTGCTGGAGCCCGGTGTTAGAATTCGAGCCTCCGGGTGTAACCGCATGGCTCGGGTGTATTCAGGTTCGGGTGTCCTCTGCCCTAGACCAGGTTCCTCTTCTCGTCCTACTACTATAACCATAACCTGGTTAAAATGTGCAGGGTTTAAAATTGAGAGCTTCTCGCTTTGCGCAGCTCCCCCCTCGGGATGGTACTCTGACCTTCTGCTTAGCGCATCCGGTTTCCAGCCACACGACCCTGGTCGGTACACGATTTTGAATTTGAAATCTGCCAACTTTTGTGCCCACCTTATCCACCTGGCACTCCGGGCCTTGGTCCTGAGGAAGTATTATAGATTCTGATAATCTGTAAATACCGTAATGGGTTCATTAGTTCCAGCGAGCTAGTGACGCCATTCCTTAAACGCTTCAACTATTGCAAGGAACTCTTTATCATCAACGTTGTAGTTGCGTTCCGCCGAGGTGATCTTTCGGGCATGGAAGGGTATCAGATGTAGCCTTTTTTCGATGTATAGGGATAGGATGCACCATAGCGCAAAATTACTTGCATCCGTTTCCACCACTGTGTTCCATTCTGCATGGAAATGTTCCAGAATAGGTGCCGTCACGAACTGCTCCTTCAGGAATTCGAAAGCCTCCTCCTGTTCCTTTCCCTAGGCGAAGCCCTTCCTGTTGCCCTTCAGTAGCTCCGTTATGGGTTTACAAGCTACAGAGAAGTTCCTGATGAACCTTTGGTAGACATTTGCAAATCTCATAAAAATTTGTATGTCCTTTACGGACTCAGGTCTCTTCCATTCTCTTATGGCTTTGACCTTTCAGTCACTTATGGTGATCCCATCAGTCTTCACTATGTATCCCAGAAACTCCACCGTCTTGGTGTTGAATACGGACTTAGTGATAGACACTTCTAGCCGGTATTTCCGCAACTCGGTTAATACCTCCTTGCCTAGCTGGATGTGGTCTTCCTCTGTCTTGGTGTAGATTAGGACGTCGTCGATATGTACGACTACTCCTAGATCTAAAAACCTCCTCAGGACCAGGTGCATCATGTCTTGGAAGGTGGAGTGCGCGTCTACTAGCCCAAACGGCGTTACCCGATATTCGCAATAACCGTACCGAGTATGGAAGGCCATCTTCCCTTCATCCCCCTGTTTTATGCATATCAGGTGGTACCTATCCTTTAGGTCCAGCTTAGTGAAGATACGCGACCCAACTACTCGATCTCTGAGTTCACTCATGAGCGGTAGGGGGTACTTGTTGGTGATGGTTACCTTGTTCGGCCCGCGGTAATCCACACATAGTCTCAGCCGTCCATCAGGTTTCAGCACAAACAGTATTGGCACACCTGCGGGCGACTGGCTTGGGGTTATCTTTCCTTCGCACAGCATTTTGTCAAGGGATTCTCACAGTGCCCGTAGTTCCTTTTCGGATAACGGGTATATTGGCCCTCATGGGGGCTTCCCGCCTTCGACTACTTTGATCTCATGGTCAAAGGTATTGTGATTTGGGAGCCGTTCCGCTGCCTGTGGCAGGAAGAGATCGGCGTACTCCCGGTAGGGTTTTGGCAGAGTTTTCATCACTACTGCCTCTGGGTCTTCTGGGCTGGCGATTGGGCCCACGTATCTGGCTGCAGGGTCCGAGGCTACTGTCTCATCCCACTCTGTGCAGATTCCTTCATGTTCTGGTTCTAGGGGTCCCTTACACGGTTCCGCCTGGAACTCCCACCTGGTTGCACCCGAGACGAATGATAGTGGATGTTGGCGATGCCACCAACCGAAAGGTATTATCAAGTCATGAATCCCCTGGCTCATGACTTCGCAGGTAATTTCTGAACAAGGTCGGTTAGCCCCAATTTCTAGCATGATAGGGGTCGTGTAGCACCTTCCCGCATTTTGGGATTGTGCGCAGTCAAACTCAGTTATACTAACTGGGTCGTCTTCGCTGTATCATTGCTAGCACAAGTCTTTGAACTAGCGCTTCTCGTATAACAAAGATCTGCGAGCCCGAGTCCAATAACACGCGAATCGGTACTCGTTCTCCTTGACTTCTTAGGTGGGCTGTGCCTTGTGGGCACTCGTCATGTGTGGGTGTTCGGACCTGAGTCTTCTGTCATTATAGCTCCCCTGCAGGGTTACGCGGTCTTCTTTTCATGGACATTTTTCAGGGCATTCAATAAGATTGGGTGTTTGTTATTGTGCCCACACAATTTCGGCCATTCAGGCCTCCTCCGACAAACTCGGTCCCTTCAGTGTGCGGCTTCTTTCTTATCTTCTTTCCCCTCAATAACGATATTTAATCATGCCAGTCTATGCCACCAGTGTATAGATGAGGGAGCGACCTTTCTAACACAGCCTTAGGTATTTGACTCCTGCTGTTACATACGATTTAAGGTGAGCACGCTGTCCTTTGTCTCGCTTAGCAACCTGCAGCCTACCCACTCGCCGTCGCCAGTGGTGCCATCCTGGGACTGGGGAAGCGCCTTCAGGTGGCACTGCGCTATCCTGACTCATTTCCTGTGCATGACCTTTGGAGGAAAGAGTTAGGGTGCCCTGAGTTGCCCCCCGCAACAGTCCCTTTTCATGTGTGCCGGGTTTGAACCTTCTATACCCAGGGAGGAGTATAAAGTCTTGCTGGCCCGCGTCCAGGTCGGGGGTCATTCTTGCTTGCATCCCCCTGAGATGGGTTAACTTTCTCCCTTATACACGCTTTTTCTCCCCTTCACACTTCTGTCCCTGCCCAGGCTCAGAACCCTGTCAGTGCGGTTCACCGATATTGTTGACTAAGCCATTGCCCTAGCTCGGAACGTAGGTCATGGTTTTTGTACAGGACTCCCAGTTGTCCGATCTATCCCCCTTCTTGATCTGACAACTCCCAAAGTCTAGGTGCTGGTGGCACATGGGTTTGGTTCGCCGCTGGCCTTAGGGCGGTATTCTGAACCTCCATGTTTCGGGGCCTAAACTTCCCTGCTTTCTACTGTCCTATCGTTGCGACAATGGCTCCCTTCCTACAAGCTCCCCACTTGTGGTTGGTAAGTCTGCAGCGGGTGCAGCTTTTATTTTCACGGCGTTGGTCGACCAAGTTTTGGGGTATTCCATCTTGAGCTGTCTTCTAGTCGGTATGCTCTACCCCCGTGGCCTTGGTCCGTTTGGTGGTTTGGGCGAACATTGCGGACTTGAAGTTTCCAGGTGCTGTCTTCCTCTGGAACTTGCGAGTGCACCCTTCTTCCTTTCCTTGCTTCGGCTCCTTTTCTCTCTCCTCCGGGCGGCGTTTCAATGGCCCAGAAGAACTCGACCAGCAGGACGGGTTGTCCTGTCTTTGCCGCTCGCGGTCGAGGAAGGCCTCCTCCTCGTTCCCGACCACTCAAAGGTGCTCCAACTATTCGGCGTCAGTATCGTATCGCTTATGAGACAACCGTCTCAGTATTACCTCCGGTAGTCGGTCCTCGACTATGTTCCTCCATGCCGTCCCCTGGAGTTTGGCCTTGATGTTCAAGTTTTCCATCTGGAGAAGGTACTTGGCGATGTCCTTATCGTACTTAATTTTTCCCATCTGGGCCAAAGCCTTGCGGTCCTCATTGATCAGTGAGAATCGCGCGATAATCTCGTGCTGTAACTGTTCCCACGTTAGCAATTCAGGACGAGCGGCATACACCTTGAGCCCTTCCATGCTCTTCCCATACCAGTTGCTGAAGGGTGTCACGTGGGCACCCTTCGTCCTTCACAAGGCGTATGTAACACTATCTTTATCCATGATCTACAACATGAGATTTCTGCTAAATGAGTGCTGGGACACGTGCAGCCAGGTGTTTATATCGTGGTAGGACTTGACTTCGTATACGAATGGAGGGTCAGCGGGCTTCTTTTGATGTAACACTGTCTGTCAGGCCACCTCTTTGGCTGTAACGGGGGCACCCCTGGGAAGATGGATCCCAAGGTTGTGAACGCACCAAACAACTTCAAACTTATCCCCAAAGGTTCACACAGATGTAAGAGTAAAGAAAACGGCAAAACTTAATATCATTAAGCCTGACGCTTCACTCAATTAAAGTCTCGAGAGGATTGATTGTTGGAGTAGGAGAGTTCTCGCATAGATGTTCAAGTAGTTTTTATCTTACGCCAGAAACCCCCCTATCACTTTACTCCAACTCTTCGAGCACACCCTTCTCCACTAAGGGTGGTCGGACACGTCTCCTGGCACCCCTTTCGGGCATGCATGTGTCGACATTCTCTAGTCGGCGTTCACCACATGCACATCTCGTTTCTGCGACGCATTTCCATTCTGCCCACGGGAGTGAAAACCTCTGCGCATCGGTGACTTGTCAGTGGCTAACCGTCAAGACACCTGTTGAACTAGACTATCTATGACACCCTTCCCATGTGCGTTGATATCTATATGACCCCGGAAGCTACCGTGAGTGGTTTATCTATCTACTATTTACGAGTCTGGGGCTTCCAGTCTCTTCTGCAGGATGCGGTGGTTTGGCAGTAGTCCAATTGGCGCTACCCATGACCACCACCTCGGATCTATCTTACCTGTGGTAGGAATCCTGCTTCTAGTGTCTCTGCACTTCCCTTTCCGAGCCTCTGGCGTTGGGGACACTTTAGGGTTTAGTAGGTGTAAAACTTTCCCAGTCGCCCCGGTACCACCCGGGACTACCTTCGGGACCCCTACGGTTAACACCCGTTCACTCTGCCCGTTTTGGTCCGTTTTACTCCGAACAACTTGGAGGAGGTACTCCACCTTCCACCCCATGCCCCCTTGAATATCCTGTGGACAGCCCCCCGTCGACCTGATGGCAGCAACGTATACGGTGTTGCAAGTAGGTCTCCAAAGATCCTTCTTTGCTAGACTGAACACAGCTACGCAACCGTTTGCCTATGATGTCCGGGCCTCAAAGCGTGGCCGGAGGGGCATGATAGGAATAATGTCTCCAATTTACCGCTTCTTCGTAGCTGCGTAGCTCGCCCAATAGCATCTCCCGGAACTCCAGATTCCAGTATTATGCATGGCTTTGTGTGACAAACATTCCCGTCATTTTTGGCAAACTCCCTGCGGGACTTCGTGTTGAAAGGTAGGGTAACTCAGGTCCTTGAACAGGGTAACCCAAGCCTCAAGGTAGGGTAATCTTGTCCGGTGGACAAGAGGACTTTCTCCTGTTACCCTATCTATCCCACTTCCCGAGATAGACACACCGGGCCTTTCTCCAGTTACCGGCCTAGCTGTGTAACTGCCCCTTCATAGGTCCCTAAGTATGCTGACACCAGTCTCGGGTGTAGCCATGTACCTAAGTACTTGTGCCTCCACAGTCTGCTCATCTCGGAGCCCGGGCCATCGGGTCTCCATAGGTCAAGTACTCACTTGCCTGCCGGGTCCTACCGGTTCGCCTCCGGGCTACCTGTATGGGTGTCGGTTCCGGCTACCATAGCTCATGTATACTGGGTCATTACATCACTTCCCTCTTCACTGCGGTCTGTCCCACACCGTTAAGCATCGTCTTTTGTTTCGGCAACTCGATTCCCCAAGACCCTATAGTCCCTGGGCTTGGACAAATATGTTTGATGGAAATCTAGCATGGCCTGTAAGGCTGTCCCTTCTAGCATTTCATGTGGCTCCCATGAGTTCTCCTCAGCCCCATAGCCTTCCCATGAAACCAGGTACTAGACAAAGCGCGACGGAAACTTCGCTTTTGTTCGACCATACCAGCGACTGTCCACAACAGCTCCGATAACCTAACTGGGCTCCTTGTCCATGAGCTCCGGGGTAGGGATTTCCTTGATCCTACCCGATTCCAGATCCTCGCGATAGGGTTCTAGCAGGGTGACATTGAAAACTGGGTGGATGCTCCATCGGCCTGGCAACTGGAGTTCGTATGCTCGGATACCCACCCGACATTTGACCACAAAAGGGCCAAACATTCGGCGGTCCACCTTCTCCATGGGACGCTTCGTGCGGATGTTCTTGCGGTTCAACATCATACGGTGCGCTTTCTTAGCCCGCCTAGCAGCCACATCCTCCCAGGTAACACAGTCCGGGGATGGCAGCCGTTTCTCGCCATGCCATTTCCATTGCCTTTCCTGTGCCCGCTGAATCGTTTCTCGAATCTGTTTCCAGGTCCCTTCCCATTCCTCAACCAAGAGCTCGCTACTAGGGTGTATCCCTTGGTTGTCAGACACAACACCCAACTAGTTTGTCCCTGAGTTGAACCCATAATTGATCTCAAATAGTGACAACCTGGTGGATTCTGATGTTGAGGTGTTATACGCATACTCCACAAGGGGTAACAACGAAACCCAATCTTCTTGTTGGTAGAAACAGTAACTATGCAAGTACTGCTCCAGTGGCTGATTAACCCTCTCAGTTTGCCCATCAGTCTCAGGGTAGAATGCAGTCGAAACGTTTGGTTTCACTTGCAACAAGTGCATTAGACTCATCCAGAACTTGGACGTGAATCAGCTATCTCCTTCGGAGATGATTGATTGTGGGAGTCCATGAAGGCACTAAACCTTCTTCAGGAATAACAAGGCAAGCTCCTTGATAGGTACATCCCTGGTCAGGAGTATGAAACGGGCCATTTTCGAGAATCTGTCCACTATGACCCAGATCTTGGTATACACTTCGGACTCTGGCAGCGCTACAATGAAATCCATTAAAACTGCTGTCCACGGCCGCATGGGAACATCAATAGGTTCCAGCAGTCCGAACTTCTTGTGCCTGATGGAATTATTTCTTTGGCATGCATCACATGTCCGCACATAGTTGGTGATGTGCTCATCCATCTTAGGCCATTAGAAGTTGGCCCTCACCCTGCCAATGGTCTTGTAAGTCCCGCAGTGTCCCGCGATTTGGGAGTCATGTTCTGCCTTTATGATTGTCTGCTTCAGGTTCTGACCCTTGGGCACATACCCCCTGTTCTTGTACAGGAGTAAGCCCTTTTCCGTCGTGAAATGTCGGTCGACCTCTTTGTCACCTGCAGCTGTTGCCTTCAGGATCCTTAAGTACTCCTGGTCTTCGCTTATCGCTACCCGCAACTGATCCAAAAAGGACGACTTGAGCCGAAATCCCTGGCACACTTGCAACACCTGTGGTCGCAAGATGTCCCGTTCCTGGCTCCCGACCCACTGTCCGGGGCGAAAAAACGACTGTGGCGGAAAATCACTCCCCCCTTCAGGGCGGTAGTCCCTACGCCGCGACAAAGCATCCGCCTTCTCATTCAACCGTCCTTCTCGGTAAACCACCTTGAAGTTAAATGGTTGCAGGAATTCAGCACAGCGGTGCTGCCTTCGGTTAAGGACCTTGGTACTATTGAAGTACTCCAAATTCTTATGATCCATATAGATCACTAACTGGTCCATTACCGCGCGTAGCGGATGATCCCATTCCTTTAACGCCACCACGATGGCCGTCATTTCCGTGTCATGGACATGATAATTAATCTCCGCTGGGTGAAACTTCCTACTATGGTAGGCCGCTAGATACCATCTCTCATCCTCACAGAACTGGGAGAGAACGGCTCCTAATGCAAAGTCACTAGCGTCGGTTTCTAGCCTTGTTGGCCGTTCAGGGTTAAAATGTGCTAGGATAGGTTTGGATGTGAACGCTTCCTTCAAATGATTGAAGGCCTGCTGACACGCAGGTGTCCATTCCCATTGGACATCCTTCTTTGTCAAGTCTGTGAGAGGTTTCGTTATCTTGCTGAACCCTTCTATGAACCGACGATAGAAGTTGGCAAAGCCCATGAAGCTTTGAATGTCGACGATGCATGTTGGAGGTGCCCAATCCCTGATTGTCTGCACCTTCTCTGACAGCATAGAGATCCCCATATTGGAGATCTTGTATCCGAGGAATTCAACCTCCCGTTGATGGAAAGTGGACTTCTTCATACTTACACATTGTCTAGCTTTCCACAATTACTCCATCACACGCCTCACCATTCTGACGTGCTCTTCCATAGTTTCGAAGTAGATCAGGTTGTCAACCATGTATGCGATGACTCCTTTATCCATAAGATCCCGAAAGACCTCGGTAATCATGCCTTGGAAAGTTGCCGGGGCATTACATCACCCAAATGGCATGACCATGTATTCATACAGTCCATATCTGCACCGGAAGGCCGTCTTCCATTCCTCATCTTCTGCCACCCTCAGAAGGTAGTAGCCGTTCTTCAAGTCCAACTTGGTAAACACCACACCTTTTCCTAACCTATCTTGCAGTTCTTCCATCAATGGTAGAGGATACTTGCTCTTCACCATGATTTTGTTCAGCCCTCGGTAATCTATTACCAGTCTTAATGTACCATCTGGTTTTGGCACAAAGAGGATAGGGGCTGCTGCTGAGGAACTGGATCGCCGTAGCTTTCCCGTTCGCAGCATGTCATTGAGATATTCCTGGAGTGCCTTAAGCTCCTTTTCCGATAATGGATAGATAGGCCCAAACGGAGGTTGAGTCCCGGGTAGGAACTGGATCGTACTGTCATATTTTGAGTGCTCCAGCAATGCCTCAATCCGTTGTTGCCTGAAGATGTCCCCCTAGTCGTTATACTCCGGGAGTAGCTTGACAGTAATGTTAGCACCTTCCTCATCCGAGAATTGTACAATTCCCAACAGGTACACATTACTAGGGTCCTCAGCGAGTAACTCTTCATCGGACATGAACACTAACCGCCCCTGCTCTTCCATGCAATTAGCCTTGCTGAATTCTGAGTGCCTGGTCAGTGATCCTGTTTTCCAATCTATGTCGGGATTATGGTCTTTCAACCAAGACATAGGTAGGTACCCATCCACCTTTTTGTTGGGCATATCTGTGACTTCAAAGCGCATCTCATTGTGGTGGTCACCTATCCTCATCTCTAATGACTTGGTATAGTGTAGACCTGACACAGGAATGTGATTACCGCTGGCATCGCTTATCGGCACGTGTACCTTCCGTCGTACGCAAGGTGCCTGAGTTTGCTTAACACACCGGCTACTAAGCACTGGCCCTGTAGCTCCACTATCGAGTAGCAGGAGCGCTTCCGCCCTTACCTGTGTAGCTCCTATCTTCCAGTCTGACTTGACCCGTAGGTGGATAGACTTGGTATGACGAGGCAAGTTGTCACGCTTCTGACTCTTCACTTGTCTTGGTGACTTAGTCCTCTTAGTTTAGTAATTTTGGTCTCTTGCCTTTAGACACAAGAGTGGCCACAACGGGTCGGTAAACGTTACGGGGTCGGAATTCATCGTATCAATAGCTAGGGTGTTTACAACCATGCCAGCATCATTTCGGGTACTAAACCCTCCTCAGGTGAACTTGGAAATAACACTTTTATTTGATCAAGTCTAACCTGGACCAATTCCCCTTGTACTAAACATAACAAATGTCCCATGCTGGGTATGGGTCCACTGTTGGACCGGTTCCAAGCGAAGCATCCCTGCTTCCCCCGTGTCGAGCGTCTCCTCCAGTAAGACCCCGCCAAGCCTAATCCGAATCAATGTCTGGTGACGTGCCCATCCAGCTAAGGAAATCCTGAAAGAAATACAAATAACTAGAACAAAGAAAATAACCTGAAACCCACCAAAGGAGAGATAGCCCGATCCACCACGCACCGTCCGCAACATCTATCTGCCAACGCCCTCTGGGTGTAGTCAGTATCAGGGTCGTCAATGCAGTAGAGTGGCACTTACCCATCCCAGAAGCCACCTCCGGGTTTCCTTTTCATCCATCCCTCATGGGTCTATGGATCTAGGTTAGTAAGGTTATACCTTAAGTAGAATAAATTCTTACCTATTCCGAGCCGTCAGTATCAACCTCCATGATCTGAGGTGATATCTGTCACAATTCAAGTATCTTTGATGGGGTAGCCGGTGGGGGTGCTTCAATGCGCTTTAGCCGGTTGTCAGTTCCTGTGGGCTCGCTTACTAGGGCTGACTGTTTCAACCCACGAGCTTGTTTGGAGGAACTGATGACTGGGGTTGTAGCGGTACACTTTCTCTAGAAGTGACCACTTTGTCCACACTTGGTACACTGGTTATGCTTTCTCCGACGTTCGGTCAAAGTCGACAGGATTTCCTTATGTGCTATTGCATACTCAGAAGTCGCCGGCTTTGCCTGTTTCCCCGCATTGAAATTAGTGGGTTTGGCAGGCCTTTGGTTCTGTCTGCCCCAACCTTTATCCTTCTTTTTAAACCTTGTGGAAGTTGAGGACCTATCGTCCTTCTTTTCCATTGGCTGAGACCGTTGGACAGGGTGGATGACTCTGTTGCGGAACCGGGTGTGGTCTCCCAGTGTGTGTACGACCTTCCGAAGAAGATCCAGGTAGTCGTTCAAGTAGGTTGGATGGGGCTCCTTCAGTGCCCACGCGTTCCTAACCTCTGGGGTAATGCCCGACCGTACCTTATCTCGTACCTGCACCGGGTCTGTTTAGCTAACCTTATACATGTAGTCAATTATCTTGTCTAGGTACTCACCAATATGATGTGGCTTGATCACTAGGTCTCGCCACTCAAGCAGGGATCAGTCTCGTTCCGCTTGGTCCCCGCCGAAACTGCGTTTGAGCCGTTCCTGGAATCGTTTCCAAGTTCTCAATGGGTTACTGTTGTTAACAGGAACTCCCGTATGCTTGGCTGCCTCCTTATTGATGTGGGAGTGCAGCCCAAGATACCATTTTCGGGTGGTGTCTTCTAGAAGGGGAATCACCAGGTTTATTTTGTCCATATCGGTCAACCTGCACCCAGCCAAATATTCGAACTTAACCTCCACCAGCGTCAGAAAGCTGGCGAGTTCGGTGACCTTTCCCTTAAACGCCGGAATGCTGCTCGGCTTTTCCGGCTTCTTCTGCCGCTGTCTGGATGATGGCTGTGCAGCCGACCTGCTCCGTAGTTCCCTGGACAGCTTCTTAGCCCGGTGGTCCCACCCTGGTTTCTTCTCATCACTCCAGTCCTGCTTGCGAGCGCCGAGAAAGGGGGTCAAGTCGGGGAGAGAATCAGCATCGTCATTATCCGAGCTATCAGGGTCAGAGTCCCCAGGATCTCCACCTGCTCCCGTAGTACCACAGACAGGTAGTCCATTTCCACCTCCACTACCTCCTGTATTTCCACCTGGGGTCTCGTGGGGTCTATCATACCCATCAAACCTTTCCTCCTGGCCATCCTGATTCCCATCCTCGGGGGGGTTAGCCCCTGATAGTACTGATGCCGGTGGTGGAACAGGTCGTTGCCCACTCTCAGGAGTTCGGTTCGGAGCCGCCTGAGTTGCCCCCAGAAACGACTGAAGCTCTGGACAAC
>PYWC01000021.1:1761813-1824784 GCA_003182015.1 Tuber magnatum | reverse complement strand
TGTATATCCTGTCCATTCTTCCGATTTGCAGCCCAATAGATAGTACTCGTCTTGGCCGTCCGACCCACCGCTAGTGACCGCGGGGAGGACGGAGGGAAGAGTTGGTTTTGAGGGGGCAGAGGGAATCACGGGTGCCCAAGGAACGGAACGAGCAGGTGTCCCAGGTCCGGGGATCAGAGTCCCCCGTGATGGAGCCATGGGTGCCCGCTCTTCATGGCGCCTTAACTGTTCAAGGAATCCAGGTGAAGCCGCACGCAGCAGCCGGTACCCTGGGGTAGCCGATACTGCTGGTGGGAAAGCTGGGACAGGGAAGGCATCAGGAGTGGGCAACGAAACTGGTAGAGGTGTAGGTCTTGGGGTGGCAATGGAAGGTATAGGAGTTGCAACTGGAGGCGTTACCGGAGGGATGATAGGAGCAGGGGTCCGTCGAGGTGTAGGGTCAGGCGTATCTGGTGCCGTAATACCCTTTGGCTTGGAGGTCCTTTTTCTTATTCGACGTTCATCGATTGGCCCGACCATAGGGCTGCCCGAACGACTGCGGGCAATTGAGAGGGGACCGACAGGGAGCCAGTCGATGCTCTTGAGAAGGAAGAGGTATAGCTATAGGCGTCACCTTTCCGGCTTTCCAACATTCATATGCCGATTGGGCTCCAATACGTCCTCTATTGGTCGTCTCTGGCTCTCATAGCCAACTCCATGCCGAAGTTCTCGGGCTTGGTATGGACGGGCGGGAGTGGGGGCGCTGCCTCCAACATCAGTACGTCATTCTCGGCATCAATACTATACCCGCCCTCGAAAGCCTTCTCCAATGCTGTCATCTGAGTCTTCAATGCTTGCTGATCTCTTACCATCCGCATGTATGGCTGCTGCTAGACTGTCATCCCTTCCACTGCTGCCGTAGTAATCTGGGTCCGAAACAAGTGCTGCTACCGGGTGTTCCGGTTCCTCAGTTACCGCTTCGCTTCCTCGATCGACTTGGATACCTCGCGGACGATGTAAGATTCGACGAACTTGCAGAAGAACTGGCTAAATGGGACCCCTTGGAGTGGAGGAGGGGTCATATTGTGGACAAGGGTAGGGTCTTCGGAAATGAGAGCGCCGCAGCGCGTGGGTCTGTAATCATAAGGTCCAGACATTCAACGGGTGACTGAATAGGGGCGGCCTCCAAGAGCAACTGGTGGCCGTCCCAGGCAATGCCACGAATGTCCGCAAAAACTGACGCACGAAACGTGTTGGCGGTATTCCCGTGAAGGTCAAGGTCTCAATCCGAGTGGGATTCCATTCCGGTTCGAAGTTCGGTACTAGTCATTGCGCTTTCCACCCTGGGCTACTTTTTCTGGACAAGATTACCAGTATTCATGCAAGGTCAGTGCCGAAAATCGGAAAAGAATGAATCAGGAGAGGAGTTAAGCGAGGAGCTCGCTTAACGATATACTGTATCGGGGGCACCCCTAGGAAGATGGATAGCAAGGTTGGGACCGCACTGAACAACTTCAAACTTATCGCCAAAAGTTCACACAGATGTAAGAGTAAAGAAAGCAGTAAAACTTAATATCGTTAAGCCTGACGCTTCACTCAATTAAAGTCTCGAGAGGATTGATTGTCGGACTAGGAGAGTTCTCGCATAGATGTTCAAGTAATTTTTATCTTATGCCAGAAACTCCCCCATCACCTTACTCTAACCATTCGAGCAGACCCTTTTCCACTAAGGGTGGTCCGACATGTCTCCTGGCACCCCTTTCAGGCATGCATGTGTCGACACTCTCCAGTCGGCATTCACCATATGCACATCTCGTTTCTGCGGCGCATT
Source organism: Tuber magnatum (assembly GCA_003182015.1). Taxonomy (NCBI): domain Eukaryota; kingdom Fungi; phylum Ascomycota; class Pezizomycetes; order Pezizales; family Tuberaceae; genus Tuber; species Tuber magnatum. The sequence continues at coordinate 1,822,974 of PYWC01000021.1, read as the reverse complement.
TCCATTCTGCCCGCCGGAGTGGAAACCTCCGTGAAGCGGTGACTTGCCAGTGGCTAACCATCAAGACACCTGCTTAACTAGACTACCTATGACACCCTTCCTATATGCGTTGATTTCTACATGACCCTGGCAGCTACCATGAGCGGTTTATCTATCTACTATTTACGAGTCTCGGGCTTCCAGTGTCTTCTGCAGGATACAGTGGTTTGGGAGTGGTCCAACGGGCGCTACCCATGACCACCACCTCGGATCCACCTTACCCATGGTAGGAATCCTGCTTCTAGTGTGTCTGCACTTCCCTTTCCGAGCCTATGGTGTTGAGAACACATGCAGGCTTGGTAGGTGTAAAACTTTCCCAGTCGCCCCGGGACCCCTACGGTGAACCCCCGTTAACTCTGTCAGTTTTGGTCCGTCTTACTCCGAACAACCTGGAGGAGGTACTCCACCTTCCACCCTATGTTCCCCTGTATATCCTGTCCACAGCGTCCGGTTGACCGGACGGCAGCAATGTATACAGTGTTGCAAGTAGGTCTCCAAAGATCCATCTTTGCTAGACTGAACACAACTACGCAACCGTTTGCCCATGACGTCCGGGCCTCAAGGCNGGGCCGGAGGAGCATAATAGGAATAATGTCTCCAATTTACAGCTTCTTCGTAGCTGCGTAGCTCGCCCAATAGCATCTCCCGAAACTCCAGATTCCGGTATTATGCATGGCTTCGTGTGACAAACATTCCAGTCATTTTTTCCAAACTCTTTTAGGGACTTCTTTTTGAAAGGTAGGGTAACTCAGGTCCTTGAACAGGGTAACCCAAGCCTCAAGGTAGGGTAATCTTGTCCGGTGGATAAGAGGACTTTCTCCTGTTACCCTATCCATCCCACTTCCGGAGATAGACACGCCGGGCCTTTCTCCAGTTACCGGCCTAGCTGTGTAACCGCCCCTCATAGGTTCCTAAGTATGCTGACACCAGTCTTGGGTGTAGCCGTGTACCTAAGTACCTGTGCCTCCTAAGTCTGCCATCTCGGAGCCCGGGCCATCGGGTCTCCATAGGTCATGTACTCACTTGCCTGCCAGTTCCTACCAGTTCGCCTCCGGGCTACCTGTATGGGTGTAGGTTCCGGCCACCATAGCTCAAGTATGCTGGGTCGTTACATTGGCTAACTGCAACATCATCTGCTGTTCCTCCTCTTCCTGGGCCGACCTCGGCTTTCCCAGGGGTAGTGTCCCTGGCCGGCGGCTTGGTCTTTCGCCTCCGTTATCCTACTCGTCACCTCCCGGGTCTAGGTTCCCTACTCCCCCGGCCACATTGGGCGGTGCCGCGGTTCTTTCTCGGCCACTTTGTATATTCTCTGGCCAGGTGTCTCATTCCGCGGGTCCCTTTCCGTTTTCTTGTTGGGACGGTATTGATCGTCCTTGCCCGGTTTCGCCATCCTGGGTCGATCCCCCTTGATGCGATCATAACACTGTCTCTACTGGCGCTGTCATTTCCCTCTTTGATTGGGCAAACATCTGGGTCGTGTTCTGCTGCATGTCCCCGAGCCCGGCCGTCACCTTGTTATCGAGTATCTGTAGCTCCGTAACGAACTGCAGCTCCCGGGTCCCCCGCTGCTGTCGTTCCTCATCTAACTCCTTCCGGAGTCTATTCAGGCCTGTGCAGAGCTCTTGGTCTCTACTCACCGATTCTTGGATCGTCATCCCAGGTCCTGGTGCAGGTGTCCGCTTATGGCTACTTGTTGACCCCATGGCTTGTGCATGCGAGCGAGTGCCGCTTTGATCGCACTTTCTAAATCTGGTGATCTCAGCCACGACTTCTCCTTCCAGTTTCCTGCTCTTATTTTGCCCGAGTGCCAATTCCTCTCCAACCAACTTCTCCCCGTTCCGCAGTCGCTCCCTTACTTGAGTGAGGCCTTCTGCCGTCTCTTTCCCCTCGTCCGATAGGGTCCCATATGCGACCATCTGGTCTTTCTTGCTTTGGGTGATGCTGGGGTCCAACTGGCTGATCAGAGTCGCAATATATGCAGCGAAAGCACCCAAGTCGGTAGTGCCTGAGGGGGTTGGGGTTCCAGAACATGACCTCTGCCCGCTTCCTCTTTTTGTGACGCTTTGAGTTGGGCCTCGGGGCCCTGATAGCCCTGACAGATTCCTTGGCGTGGGTGTGGAACCTAGCCATAGCAGTGGGATGTCACCTCCTGGAGGTCGTGGTGGGAGTGGAAAGGGGCTATCATGGCCCAGTCCCCATGCGGAGATTAGCCACTGCTGTCTCTCAGCGCGTAGCATATACGTGTGACTAGAATCTTCTGATCCTTAGTTGCGACATTTTGCCTCTTCTTTCTATGAGTGTGAGGTGTTTGAGGGCCCACTTGATCCTGTGATCGGTGAACCAGAAGGGAACGTTCTTGTCCTCGAAGACTTCGCTTATGGTGAGATCAAACTCTATCCCATATATGTGCGGGTTTTGTTGGAGGTATAGGTCGGATCAGTGCTTGAGGGTGCGGGATAAGCGCTCCTCCAGGCTCATTGAAAGAGGTGGTGGTGAGCCTCAGTAGTGTGGAACACATCAATATAGTGTTAGGCGGTAGCCGACTCTAAGGACAAGCAAGTCTGGACTAAGGCCCGATACGTGACGAAGTGATTTCTGGGAAGGCACAGTTAAATTGTCAAGAGGAAATGTAGGTTGTATCGTAGACCGAATATATTGATAAAATCACTTCTCCCTCGCTGATGATCTAAAAAGCGCGGGAGGAACCTCGATATTTATATTCCGCGTCTGGGTGTTCACGGCCTACTTACCCCTCTCACTTTTCTTCTGTGCGAACTTCGTAGAGGCTGAAAACCTTTACCACTCTTGACTCTGATTCTTCTGGAGAGCACGGGGGGTGTCCTACGCCTCTCCTTGCTGCATCCGTCCTTATCATAGTCACTCGAACCCTTTCGCCATGGCAAGCGGTTCCTGGTCCTATCTCTATATACGAAGTGATCAGCTCTGATGACAGACTTATCAATGCAGATGGATTCCTCACCCGTCTGCGTCAACCTGCCAGAAGCATGTTCCTGCCTTATCGCGCCAATGGTGGTTAGGCCTCCTTGGGCTCTGGGTCGACCTTTCATGCGGTAGGCCCTCATCTGACCCTACCTTATCAGGCCTTTGGGCATGGGCGAACGATCAGCTCTTGGGCGTCGTTCCCTCATCAGGATTTTCCTCTGCATTCCTCCACCAACAGGCTTGAAATTCGGTCTTCCTGCCCGCATGGCAGCCGGGGACTCCTATCAGAATAGCCGACCTCCCCCCGGTTGGCATCCATCCGTTGGCGCAGCTGAGGGATCTTTACATGTGTTTATCTCTACAACCAATTGACCGATTTAGTTCATTCGACCTTGTCAGGATAGCCGAGGGTCCTCTCCTAACGACTCAGCGAAAACCCCTCGGTCGGCCACCTTTGGTCGTGGCGTAAATGAGGGTTTTGTGCCGATGTCGTATTGGCAGAATTTAACTAATTCTCCCAATACTTCAGCTGCCCCTGGGATCGAACAGGTGACCTTTTGCCAATAATCACGTGACATGCCCACTACACTATGCCAGTTTGTCTTATGTGTAACAACCCCTCTCCTTGGAGTATGTGTTTTGTTCATAGTCACTTGAACTCTTTCATTGTGGTAAGCGATTACTGGTTCAAACTCTGAATATAGAGTAATCAGCTCTGACGACAGAGTTATCAATGCAGCAGGAACTTCGCATTCCTCTGCATCAACCCACAGAAAGTACTCTCCTTATCCCGCCAATGGTAATTAGGCCTCTTGATCCTTATGGTCAAGCTTTCGCACAGCAGGCCCGCTCCTTGCACTAGCTTATTATGCCTCTGGATGTTGACAAACGATCTACTCCAGGGTATTGTTTTCTCTTCAGGATTTCTTCCACATACCTCCACCAACTGACTTGAAATTCTGTCTTACAGCCTGGATGGCAGCCATGGACTGCTATTGGAGTAGTGGTCCTTTCCCCAGTTGGCCTCCATCAGATGGGGCACGGGAGCAATGTTTCAATCCATTTCTTAGGCAGTAGCTGACTCTAATGACAAGCAAGTCAGGACGAAGGCCCGATACATAACAAAGTCATTGCTAGAAAGGCACACTTAAAATGTGCCGATAAAAGTAGGATAAGAATTTTATCGTAGAACGAATGTATTGATAAGATTTCTTCTCCATTGCTGATTTTCTCTATGAAGGGGAGGAGGCATGTCAATATTTATATTGTGCATCTGAGTGTTTACGAACTATCCATTTCTCCCACCTTTCCGTGTGTGAACTTTGTAGACCCTAAAAACCTTTACGCCACTTGTCGCAGACTTCTTGGAACAGCAGGGAGGGTACCCTGTCTCTCGTGTCGCAGTGTTCGCTCTAATCATAATTATGTAACGATCCAGGATACATGAGCTATGGCAGTCAGAACCTACACTAAGACAGGTGGCCAGGGGGCGCACGGGTAGGCACCGGCAGCCAAGTAAGTGCTTAACCAACAGAGACCCGATAGACTGGGCTCTGGGATGAACGGAATGAGCTGGTCAGGTACTTAGGTACCTGGATGCACCCACCGGTGGTATCAGTGTACTTAGGGAGCTCTCAAGGGGCAGTTACTCAGATAGGCTGGGTAACTGGAGAAAGGTCAAAAGAGTCTATCGCTGGTGACAGAATCGATGGGATAACAGGGAAAGGTCATCTTGTCTACCAGACAAGGCTACCCTAGCCTCAGGATCGGGTTACCTGGCCATAAGGCTTGGGTTACGCTGTCTAAAGTCCTGAGCTACCCTACCTTTCAATATGAAGTCCCTCGCAGAGTTCGGGAAAAATGACTAGAACGTTTGTCATGCGCAGCCATGCATAATACTGGAATCTGGGGTTCCGGGAGATGCTATTGGGTGAGCTACGCAGCTCCAAAGAAGCTGTGAATTGGAGACATTATTCCCATCATACCCCTGTGGCCAGACGTTCAGGCCCAGATGTCATGGCCAAACGGTTATGCAGTTGAGCGCAGTCTGGGGAAGAGGAATCTTTGGAGACCAGCTTGCAACACCGTATACGTCGCTGCCATCCGGTTGACCGCAGGCTGTTCGTAGGATACATAAGGGGGCATAGGGTGGAAGGTGGAGTACTTCCTAAACAGTATTCGCAGTAAAATGGACCAAAACCGACAGAGTTAACGGGTGTTAACTGTGGGGGTCCTGAAGGTAGTCCTGGGTGGTACTGGCGTGACTGGGAGAGTTTTACACCTACCTAGCCCGCAAGTGTCCCCAATGCCATAGGCTCTGAAAGCGAAGTGCAGAGACACTAAAAGCATCATTCCTACCACAGGTAAGGTGGATCCGGGTAGTGGTCGTCGGTAGGGCCCCTTGGATCACTCCCCGACCACCGTATACTATGGAAGATACTGGAAGTCCGAGAATCGCAAGCGGTAGATCGATAAACCACTCACGGTACCTTTGAGGGCCAAGTAGAGATCAATGTATATGGGAAGGGTATCATAGGCAGTCTTGTTCATCCAGTGTCTTGACTGTTAGCCACTGGCAAGACACCGATGCGAAGAAGTTTTCACCTCGGCAGGCAAAATAGAAATGCAGCGCAAAAAAGATAACCGCATAAGATGAACTCTGAGTACAGTGTGTCGACACATGGATGCTGGAAGGGTGTGCCAGGAGACGTGTAGGACCAGCCTTAACCGAGAAGGGTCTCCTCGAACAGTGGCAGTAAAACTGATGGGAAAGTTTCTGGTATAAGGTAAAACTACCTGAAAGTCTATGCGAGACCTCTCCTACTTCAACAATCAATCCTCTCGAGACCTTAATTGAGTAAAGCGTCAGGCTTAACGATATTAAGTTTTACTATTTACTTTACTCTTACAGCTGTGTGAGCTTTTGGCGATAAGTTTGAAGTTATTTCGTATGGTCACAACCTTGGGATCCATCTTCCTAGGGGTGCCCCCTTTACAGTATATCATTTAGCGACCTCCTCACTTAACTCCTCTCCTGATTAATGCTTCGTGACTTGCAGCACTAACCTCACGTCAATACTTATCACCTGGTCTAAAACGAGTGCCCCCGAGTGGAAAGCACAAGGGCTAGTACTGCACTTCAAACTAGAATGAAATCCAACTCGGATTCAGACCTTGACCTTGACAAGAACCCCGCCAACAGATTTCGTGCCTGGGTTTTCATGGATGTTCGCAGTATTGCATGGGGCGGCCACCAGTTACTCTTTGAGGCCACCCCTATTCAGCTACCTGATAAAGGTGTAGATCTTATGATTATAGACCCTCGCACTGCGGCGCTTTCATTCTTTTAGGATTCTGTTCTTGTCCATATCATTAGTCCTCCGCAGCTGGGAGGTGTCCCTTTTAGCCATTTCTCGCCTCAGTTCATCGTACCTTACATCGTCTGTGAGGTATTCAAGTCGCTTGAGGAAGTGAAGTGAGAAATCAGAAACTAGAACAACCAGCAACAGCAGGTGTTCTGCAACCAGATTCCAATGGCAGAGGTGGAATGGATAAAAGCACAGCAGGAGGCATACCTGCAGATTCTCCAAGACCAGAAGACATTGAATGATCAGATGGTAGCATTGCAAAAGGCCTTTGCCAGAGGGTATAGTATTGATGCTGGGAATGACATACTGATGATAGAGGCTGCACCCCCACTTCCACTCGTCCATACCAAGCCCGAGAACTTCAAGATGGAATTGGCTATAAGAGCCAGAGACGAACAATGGAGGGCGTACCTATGCCCCGTGGGTATACAAATGATGCATAACCTCAAAGGAGAAGGCTACAGCTATACCTCTCCCTTCACAAAAGCATCAACGGGGTCTCTTTCAGTCCCTTCCTCCATCACCCGCAGGCATTCGGGAAGTCCAGTGATTGGACCAACCAATGGATGTCATGTCAAGAAAAGGGTGTTGAAGCCAAAGAGTATCACGGCACGAGATACACCTGACCCCACTCCTCGCCCAACCCCTGCTCCTATCATTCCTCCCACCACTCCTTCCATTGCAACACCCATAGCTCCTATTGCTACCCCAAGACCCACACCTCTACCAGTTTCATTGCCCGCTCCTGATAGCTTTCCTGCCACAGCCTTCCCACCAGCAGTATCGGTTGCCCCAGGGTTCCAGCCACTGCGCGTGGCATCACCTGGATTNGCATCATGGCACCAGACACCACTGACCTTACCCCTCATCCCACCCTGACTCCTATCATTTCTACCACAATAGCTTCAGTGGCAACTCCCATTCATCCTATCGCCACCCCAAGACCCACACCTCTGCTAGTTTCGTTGCCCGCCCCTGATAGCTTTCCTACCAGAGCCTTCCCACCAGCAGTATCGGTTGCCCCAGGGTTCCAGCCACTGCGCGTGGCATCACCTGGATTTTTTGAACAGGTCAGACGGCAGGAAGAGTGGGCACCCATGGCTCAATCATGGAGGACTCCAATCCCTGGACCTGGGACACCTGCTCGCTCCATTCCTTGGGCACCTGTGATTTCCTCTGCCTCTTCAAAATTGACTGTTCCCTCCGCGCTCCCCATGATCACAAGGGGCGAGTCCAACAGCAAAGACGGGTTCTGTCTGTCGGGCTGCAAATCGGAAGAGACCTGTATGGGGTGGATTCATTACGACACATATGGGTACTAAAAAGAACAACGGACCCCGGTAAGGCACAGAAGAAGACAAAAAGAAGGAGATAGATGACCAACATGTGGCTATTGTGGGTCATGGAGGCACACTGGGCCCCCAATCCAACCCCGTAGCTGTCCAGAGCGTCAGGCATTTCTGCAGATAACTCAGGCAGCGCCTAACCCAACCCCTGAGAGTGGGCGATGCCCTGTTCCACCACCGGCATTCAGTACCATCAGGGGCTAACCCCCCCACAGATGGGAATCAGGATGGCCAGGAGGAACAGTTTGATAGGTATGACAGACCATGGGAAACCCAAAGTAGAAACAGTGAGGGTCATGGAGACAGAAATGTACCACCTCTCGGTGGTACAGTGGGAGCCTGACGAGATTCAGGAGACTCTGGCCATGATGGTTCAAATAATAATAATGCCGATTCTCTCCCTGATTTGACCCCCTTTCTCGGCGCTCCCCATGTTGATTGGAGCAACAAGAAGAAACAACGGTGGGACCACCGGGCTAAGAAACTATCAAGGGAACTATAGAGCAGATCGACGTCATGGCTATCATCTGGACAGCAGCAGAAGAAGCTGGAAAAGCTGAGTGGTATTCCAGTGTTTAAGGGAAGGGTCACTGGACTTGCTAACTTCCTGACGCTGGTGGAGGTTAAGTTCGAGTATTTTGCTGAGTGCAGGTTAACCGATATGGACAAGGTAAACCTGGTAATCCCCCTTTTAGAAGAAACAGCCTGAACATGGTATCTTGGCCTGCACTCCCACATCAATAAGGAGGCAGCCAAGCATACAGGAGTTCCTGCTAACAGCAGTAATCGATTGAGAATGTGGAAAGGATTCCAGGAACGGCTTGAACGAAGTTTCAGCAGTGACGAAGAAGAACAAGACCGATCCCTTCCCGAGTGGCGAGACCTGGTGATGAAGCCACATCACATCGATAAGTACCTGGACACGAAAATTGACTACATGTATAAGCTTAGCTGTACAGACCCTGTGCAGGGATGAGATAAGGTACGGTTGGGTATCACCGAGGACATTCGGAATGCATGGGAGGTCAAGAGGCCCCATCCAACCGACTGGAACAACTACCTTGATCTTCTGCGGATAGTTGGACACAGGCTGGAAGACAACACCCAGTTCAGTAACTATGTTATCCATCCTGTCCAACAGTCTCAGCCAACAGACAAGAAGGATGATAGGTTATCGACTTCCGGATGGTTTAAAATGCAGGAAAAAGGTTTGGGCAGACAGAACCAGGGACCTGCCAAACCCACTAACCTCAATGCGGGGAAACAGGCAAACCGGGAGACTTCTGCGTATGCAATAGCGCATAATGAAATCCCGTCGACTGTGACCTAACATCGGAGAAAGCACAACCAGTGCACCAGTGTGGAGAAGCATATAACGTGTTCGGGCCGGGCCCTAGTCACGTAGCGGTACGATAGGAGCAGATGGCTTCGTGGTCAACACGAAGTGAGCGCTGCTTGCTAAAGGCGGCTTCGAAAGGGGTGTAATAGGAGATCAAAGAAGTAACCGTTCAACCAAGTATATTTTATAAATACCGTCTGTCGAAGTCTGCTGTTTCCATCGTGGAAATCAGCAGTCTTTAAATACAGCATATCACTTATCTCCAGTATGAGCGATATTGCAAAACAATGTGTGTATCAACCGATAGCACACGACACAATACCAGTATCTAACGATACTGTGAAACCAAACACAAAACAACACGTGTATCAACCGATAGCACATGAAACAATACTAGTATCAAACTATACTGTGAAATGAAACATAAAACATAAAACATAAAACAAGCTAGTACCCGTTCCGGTTACACTTCCAAAATGAAATAACAATTTCATCATATAAAACAAGTTGATAAATGCTAATAGCCGGTAAATCCGCTATTCTCCGAAAGTCCACTTAGGACTCATCCTCATCGTCATCGCTATCCTGCAACAATCTCATGTCGTCCTGCAACATCCATTCCACACCTTCCAACCATCTTTCCCAGCACTCCCTACATGGTGCTCCGCGAACAAAGCATCCTGACTCCCCGTAGTGTGTTAGGTCCACAAAGTTCCGTACTATCCGGTCTTCCCATTCCTCCGCCTCGACATCGATTCATCCGCAATTCTCACAGTGATCAATGTAGAATATCTTCCAGTATGCGCTTTGTGGAATTATCTCTCGGTACAGCAGATACCCCAAAATGAGGTCTCGTCCCATTATGCAGACTTCTTCGTAGGTCGACATTTTGCTTCTTTTCGCGTAAGGATAAGCTTTTGTAAGAGGGTAACAGTTTGGAGGTATGGTAGTTTGGTCTGTTTTCTTCAGTGTGTTAGCGGGATGGTGGGTGGTATTTATGTTTTGGTGGTGACCTCGCTTAGGTGTTGGCCTCGTTCAGGTGTCGGCCTCACTTAGGTCTTCAGGGGAAGGGGGGTGCTGCTTAATTTCGGTTTCTTCCGTCTCCATGCAACCATCACATTTTTCTGTGCTCTGGTAGCACCTGCTACCAAAGCGGAAAACATCTGACACTCATTCTCCCCACATTCATCCCCTTGATTCTGTTGTTATTTCTAAGCATTTGTTGCAGATGTGTATGACTAGTCAGTGTATAAGGTATCGTCTAGGGATAATATCACGGTGCACCAACAGTCCTATTAGCTAATGGAGCAGTCTCCAAGGCACTTGCTCATAGTTTGACATTGTAAGGCTGTTGGATGGTGTGTTTTTTCCTTTCGCTATTGGCAGTAGTCCGCCTCGGCCAGCCGGCCTAGGCATGCTCCTTCATCTTCCATTACCCGATTTTCATCTTCGCTGCTTTCGAAATCACTTTCGAAGTGGGCTGACCAAAATCCATCCTGTATCCCTTGGTCCGTGTCCAGGTGCAGGTGTTGGATTTCTGGTAGGGTTGGGCTCCACGCCACCGTCACATGGTTTATCGTAGGGGGTAGCTTGTCCTCTGGTTTGTTGTCTTCCCACCATTGATTCACCAATTCCATTGCATTTTCCAATCCTTCCCAGGGTTCCCAGCTCTTCTCTGTTTCCGCGTACCCCACCCATTTCACTAGGAATCGGTCGTGGTCATACCGTGTTCTGTGGTCTCGTATGGTTTCCACTTCCCATTCCGGTTTCTCGGTAACCACAATCGCAGGTGGTTTTGCATGGCTCCTGGCAGGGAAGGAGACATCATCGTTAGGGCGGTATCTTTGCACGGTGGATGCATGGAATGTTACTTCTCGGTTTCTGTACATTCTGCTAACCATTTCTACCATATAATTTTGTGTATGCTCATCGTATCCGCTTATCATAAATGGTCCACGCCACTGCAGTTGCAATTTCTTGCTGCATCCCGATTCTATTGCGAATACACTTCCGTATACCAGCAACGGATTCCCCTTTCCTCTCGGTGTATGCCGTCTGCGTCGTTTTGCTGCCGTTCTCGTGCTTCTAAATCGGGCTATTTTAATCGCATTGAATGGCGCGTTCCGGATTGCTTGGTGCCTGTTTAATAATTCCTCAGCAGCCAGTACTGCAGAGTTCCTGAAGTTCGCTTGGGGAAGTAGCGGGTAATTCTGTCCAAAAATAGCTTTATATGGTGACATGCCGAGAGTTTCTAACCATCCTGCATTCAGGTATGCTGCTGTCTCCAGTATCGCATCAAACCAATTGTTTTGTCTGGCGTTGACTAGGTTTCGGAGAGCTGTCTTCTATTCCCGACTATTTCTCCAGACCTGTTCATTCGTTACATGATGGTCTAGTACCACCTTATTGTGTTCAATGCCTAACGATCGACACTGTTGTCTCCACACATGTGACTCAAACTGTGGGTCCGCATCGCTTGGTAGAGATGTTGGGTAGCCATGGGGTGTAAATATTTTGCTGCGCAGAAGTTCCCAGGTTGTTGTCGCTGTTACTTGCTTTGTTGTGGGTATAAGCCACATCAATCCTGAAAACCTATCCATCGCAACTAGAATCGTGTCGTATCCCCATGAATTGTAGAAGGGTCCCGCAAAGTAAATGGCTATTGATTTGAAGATTTCTGATGGCAGGGTAATTGTCTGAGCCTTTCCTTCTGGCAATTTTTTAGGCTCCTTATTTACCTGGCATGTGTGACACTGGGCTGCATACGCTCTAAAGTCTTTCCGCATTGCAAGCCAAAATAGGTACTCCGTTGCATACCGCCAGTTTTGTTCAACAGTGTGGTGGCCTTTGTTGTGAATTTCACTAATGACATATTCTCTTAACATTGTATTCCCGTATGCGGTGCCTTTTTGCATATAGAGGCAGTCTTCCCCGTATCTGGTTTTTGCGTATAGCATTCCGTTTGCAACCTTGTAAGAGGACCAGTCGCCTGTGGAGTCCATATTCTCCTTTACCTACTTCCAAATTGGTTCTTTCCGGTATGCTACTACCATGTGTGCGCGGAACGTTCCGATCATTTCATTGACTGTTTTTAAGGTGTCGCGTTCGTCGTCTATCTCGCTTCCTCTGGTTGTCTCAGCTAGGTCTTCCTGCTCGTTGTCTTCCAAGACATTGTATAGCCCGCGCTGGTATTCTGTCATTGTCGCCGGAATTACTGAGACTATTGTCTTATTGGTAAGGCTTTCTATCTGTTCCGCTAGCCTAATCGGGGGTGGGCTATCAGGTCCTGGCATTCGGAATGCTGCTATAGTCTCAGTCGTAAGGTTCCCTATTCGTTCCGGCTCGGGCATTTGGAATACCGGGGCTTCCGGGTTTAGCAATACCGGAATTGCATAAAACCTGGGTGTCGGCTGGGCAACGGTGGACGGCCCTTCTCCCGCACTAATTGGTCTTCCGCCGGTCATTTGTTGCGAATCCCAGTCATTGAATTCGGGCGACTCCGGAGGGCTCGGGTCGATTTCGGTACTTGGGGGGCTTGGTCCTTCACTAAGTGGGTAAGGGGTCAATGTTCCCCGTCGTCTAGGATAGTTGTTTGTAAATTTGATCTCTGTTTACTGATATGGGCAATGATCCACGTAAGAGTGTGCGTAGTGTAAGGCGCGATGTTGGAGTTCTTCCGATGGCATACTTCGCAGGGTACACTGGTCACCCCAATTGTTCCCTGCAGTGATTGAGCAGGGGCTTTCGGTGGGCACAGGGGCCTCGTTGGGGTACTCAGTATAGGAGAAAGGAGGGGAAGTAGGGGAGAACTTATGCGTGGACTCCATTGTATTTGATTCTTGCTTGTAGACTGTGTTATCCGAGATGTCATCCAATTCGTTCGTATGATCATGGACATAGAGTGGATTCAAGGCAGATACTCCCTCATATATCCAGGAAAGGGCATCAGCTAAATAGTTTGTGCTTCCTGGTGCATAGACTATTTTCCCGCCATATTTTCCCAAGGCACTTAGCCATCCCACTTGCTTTCTGCTTGGATTTTTTGCCGTTCGTAGATGTCTCAATGGTTGGTAGTCTGTCCCTATTGTAAAGGAATTTCCCATTAGTATATTGTGGAACCGATTAAGCGCTTCCACTATCGCTAAGGCCTCTTTATCGGTGGTCCCATAGTTCATCTGGGTGTTGGTGAACTTTCTGCTGTGTAACGCGGCTGGTTGTGCCGTTTCATAAGTGGGTCACTGTCCCACGCATGCTCCAACTCCTGAATCTGAGGCATCCATAACCAACCATATTGGTTCCTTGTTTCGTATGTCTATTGGTCGCATGACTTGGTGATCGATGATTTGCTTTCGGACCATATCAAATGCTGTTTGGTGGGTCGTTGTCTATACGAATTTGGCTTTTCCCGTTATGTCGGTTGCGCTGCCGTTAACATGGCATTGTGTGGGAGAAACCGGGCCATACAATTCACTATTTCAAGGAATCGTTGTAGCTCCTTCTTGTTTTTTGGTGTTTCCCATTCTGCACTAGAAGATATCTTCTGGGGGGAGGTATGAATTCCCTCGTTGTCTGCTATGTGTCCTAATACTTCCAGCTTCTCTGCAAAAAGTACTGACTTCTTTTTGCTCCGGAAGAATTTTGCTTTTCTGAGCCGATCACATGCCTGGTGTATGTGTTTCTCGTGTTCCCCTGGTGTATCTGAAAATATGAGAATATCATCAATGTATACCCATTCAAAATTATGTAAATATTCGCTTAGGAGGTCCTCCATTATTCGCATAAATGTTGCTGGTGCATTCATATCCCCTTGGAGTATTACTTTGCTCACAAATCCTGCGAACGGGGTTTTGAATAAGTTGAACATAACACTGTCGTTGTCCACCCGTGTTTGGAAGTATGCGTTGCTTAGGTCGATCTTACTCCTGAATTTCACGCATCCTATTCGGTTAAGGATCTTCTGTTGATTTAGGATCAATAGACTATCCATGATCGCGTTATCATTTCTCACTTTCAGGTCCACCAGGGGGCGGATCCTTCCATCTGACTTTGGTTGTTCAAACATAGGTGCCGCTCCTGTTACTTCTTGTCATACAATTACTCCACTTCGTAATTTCTCGTTTATCCTGTTCATGAGTTTTTCCTTATAGGCTTCTGGGATCAAGTACGTTGGTTGGTTTCGTAGGTCGGTTGGATCCTTTAGCCAAATGTGGTGGCTAATCTTACGTACTGGGGGTAGCGTTTCAGGGACCTTGTCCAGGAGTACATCCTTGTATTCTTCCAACAATGTTTTTGTGGTGGTGTCTGACAGATCGGCTCAGAGTTCCCCACTTGTTGGTTTGTATAGCACACGTAGTTTGTCATCGGGAAATTCCACTGCCGTATCCCCACACCTGATAAGAGTGTTATGTCTTTTCAGCAATGGCATTCCAATCAGGGTGTCGTACATTGCCAAGTTCCCTACCAACATCTCCCGATTTGTCTATTTCCTTTTCCCGATTTCTATGGTCAGTTCATATTTCTTGTGGCTTGAAGAGCGGGATCCTTTCATAGCCATATTGACTGTTGTTGGTTGGGGTAGAGGCTCCGTAGGGATGCCATGGGTAGAGATAAAGGTGGCGCTGATTATGTTGCAGCCACTTGTTCCTGTGTCGAATAGTACCTTTGCTGGGTAGCCTGCTATGTGAATCGTGCCTTCAAGAGTGTCACGGGCCCTGATTGCCAACGTTGGTTGCGTTCGCAGGCTTTCCATTTCCACTGAGTTAATTCCCACTTTATCATATTGGGTTGCTTCCATGTGGTTTGTGCTCGCCTCTCGCTTAGCGGCCTTGCCTTTTCCTTTTTTGGAATAGCAATCTTTTGCGTAATGTCCCTTTTTCCCGCATTCAAAACATGTGCCTTCCCTGCGTCGCTTCTTCTTCTTGTCTTTCTTGTCTTTTGAATCTGTGCGGTATGGTTTATCCTTTTTCGTAATATCCTGCGATAATGCTCCTTTACTGTTCCTTTGCTGTAGTACGTGGGTCCGGTAAACTCCTGTTTCATACAGAATAGCATCCTTCCGTTTGGCCCGCTTGACTATCTTTTCAAAGAAATCACCCTCCTCCTCCATGGGTTCTACCTCCTGTCGTAGTCTGTGATGCATTGCTTCATGTAATCTTTGTCGCATCGTATACTGAGACACCGTCCCAGTAGGCAATCGTTCATAATACATTAAGGGTTCCGTTGCGATCAAGGTTACCCTTTCGGTTTTGCCATTTTGTACTTCCTGGATATCCTGGAATCTTTTGTATACTGCTTCCATTTTTCGTGAAGATTATAATCTCTCTCTAAAGTATTTTATCAGGGTTGTTCCTCGGATCATTTCCCCACTGTCATAGTGGTTCAATGCTTGGTGGGATGCTTCCTCTGCCTTCCCGGTACAGAAAGTTCCAAAGTATGCTCCGCTTCCCTCCTTGGTTTTGTCCACTCCGTGTAGGGCCAGGTATTGAGAGGTTGTTATAACCCACCGGTCAAATACTTCAGGTTTTAAGTCGTCCTTTTCGCCCGAGAACGAGGGTTGCAGCGGGAGTTTGATTTTAGGTCCTGTTTGCCCGGCCCCTGGGCCGGGCGGTCCGCTGGATTCACCTTCAGACATTTCGTGTTCGGACTCTTCATTACTCCAACTGTTGTCTGAGGAGCTTTCTGGAGAGTCGCTGCGGGATTCTTCTGGTCGCTCCCTTACTACCAAGTGATCTGATGCTTCTTCGTCGTCTTCTTCCTTCTTAGTTGTCCCGAAAGGTGTGCTGTCTTTCTTCGGTGGTTGCGCTGGTGCCTTTCCTGTGCTGGGGGTGAGGGCAAATAGCCCAGGAAGGCTAGTTGCTGCCTTTGCTAATTCATCAGTTGATTCGCTAAAGGTCTGCTTGGCCATGTCTCGCGCTAGTTGTCGTTCTGCTTCGTGTATCGAGAATTCGCTCTTTGGCCCTTTCTGTTTCTTGGGTTGTCTTTTCTTGGCAAGGCCGTCTCGTGGGACCTGCTTCCCACTTCGAGTCTCCAGTGACTCAATGGTGTCGTGTGGCTAGCGCCGAACCCTTCCTGGTTCTGCCGCTCCCAGATGCTAGCTTCGCTATTGGACTCTTCGTAGGTTGATCAGACCAGGCACCTGCAGGTTTCTTAACCCCTTGCCGAGGTTAAAAAAAGGAAACATGTTCAGGCCAGGCTCTAGTCCGTAGCGGTATGATAGGAGCAGATGCCTTCGTGGTCTACACGAAGCGAGTGCTGCTTGCAAAAGGAGGCTTTGAACGGGGTGTAATAGGAGATCAAAGAAGTAACCGTTCAACCAAGTATATTTTAAGAATACTGTCTGTCGAAGTCTCCTGTTTCCATCGCGGAAATCAGCGGTCTATAAATACAGCATATTACTTATATCCAGTATAAGCAATATTGCAAAACAATGTGTGTATCAACCGATAGCACACAAAACAATGCCAGTATCAAATGATACTATGAAACCAAACATAAAACAAGCTGTGTATCAACTGATAGCACACGAAACAATACAAGTATCAAACGATACTGTGAAACCAAACATAAAACATAAAACATAAAACAACCTAGTACCAGTTCCGGTTACAAAGCAGGTCACTTCTGTAGAACATATACTGCAGCAGCACCAGTCATTAGTTTATCCAAAGAGGCTTATAGGTTGAAACAGTCAGACCTGCTAAGCGAGCCCACGGGTATGGACAAGCGGCTAAAGTGCATTGAAGTGCCACTTCTGGCTTCCTCGTCAGCGATACCTGAAGTCTGACAGGCATCAGCACAGATTATGGAGGTTGATACTGACGGCTCGGAACAGGTAAGAACCCATTCTGCTTAAAGTATAACCTTACTAACCCCTATCCATAGACCCATAAGAGATAGAGTGAAAGGAACCACGGAAGTGGCTTCAGGGATGGGTAAGTACCCCTCTACTATATGAACAACCCTGATACTTACTACACCAAGGTGGTGTGGGCAGATAGATAGGGCAGGCCATGTGTGGTGGACTGCACTATCTCTCCTTTGTTGGGTTTCTGGTTATTTCCTTTGTGCCAGTTATACATATTTCTTTCAGGATTTCCTTAGCTGGATAGGAAAGTCATAGAATATTAATTTGATTAAGGCTGGGTGAGGTCTTGCTACAGGAGACGCTCGGCATTGGGGAAGCAAGGATGCTTTTCTTGGAACCGGTCCGACAGTGGACCTCTACCCACCTCATGGTAAATTGTAATGTTTAGTACCAGCGGAATTGGGTCAGGCTGGACTTGATCAATGAAACAGTGTTATTTCCAAGTTTACCTGAGGAGGGTTTAGTACCCGAAATCATGCTGGTGTGATGGTAAACACCATAGCTATTGATAAAATGAATCCCAATCCCTTAATGTTTACCAACCCATTATGGTCGCTCCTGTGTTGAAAGGCAAGAGACCACAATTAGTAAGCCAAAATGACAAAGTCCCTAAGACAAGCGAAGAGGCAGAAGCATGACAACTTGCCTCATCATACCAAGTCTATCCACCTGCCGGCAAAGTTAGACTGAAAGATTGGAGCTAGACAGGTAAGTGCGGAAGCACTCCTGCTACTCGATAGTGGAGCTACTGGGCCCGTACTTAGTAGCCAATAGGTTAAGCAGACTCAGCCACCTTGCGTACAGCGAAAGGTACATGTGCCAATAAGTGATGCAAGCGGTAATCACATTCCTGGATCAGGTCTGCACTATACCAAATCATTGGAGATGAGAATAGGGGACATCTATAATGAGATACCCTTTGAAGTCGCGCATATGCCCGACACCAAGGTGGATGGGTACCTACCTATGTCTTGGTTGAAGGACCATAACTCTGACATCGACTGGAAGACAGGATCACTAACCTAGCACTCAGATTTCTGCAAGGCTAACTGCCTAGCAGAGAAGGGGTGGTTAGTGTTCATAACCGATGAAGAGTTACTAGCTGAAGACACTACTAATGTGTACCTGTTAGGAATTGTAGAATTCTCCGATGAGGAAGGTGCCGACATTACAGTTAAGTTACTCCATCAGTATAAGGACTACTGGGATATCTTCAGTCAAGAACAGATTGAGGGGCTACCGGAGGACTCGAAATATGACCACATGATTGAGTTGCAAGCCGAGACTCGGCCTCCATTTGGGCCTATCTATCCATTATCGGAAAAGGAGATTAAGGCACTCCACGAATACCTCAATGAATCTTACGTGTAGGAAAGCTACGGCGATCCAGTTCCTCGCTAGCAGCCCCTATTCTCTTCGTGCCAAAACCAAATGGTACATTAAGACTGGTAATACATTACCGAGGGCTGAACAAAATCACGCCTAAGAGTAAGTATCCTCTACTGTTGAAGAACGAACTGCAGGATAGGTTAGGAAAAGCCGTTGTATTCACCAAGTTGGACTTGAAGAATGGCTACTACCTTCTGAGAATGGCAGAAGGTGCGGAGTGGAAGATGGCCTTCCGGTGCAGATATGGACTGTACAGATATACGGTCATACCATTTGGGTTATGTAACACCACGGCAACTTTCCAGAGCATGATAAATGAGGTCTGCTGGGACCTCATGGATGAAGGAGTCATTGGGTACATGGATGACATCCTGATCTACTCCGGAACCATGGAACAGCATGTCACAATGGTGAGACACATGATGGAGGAATTGCGGAAAGCCAGACTATGCGTAAGCATGAAAAAGTCCAGTTTCCACCAATGGGAAGTTGAATTCCCTGGATACAAGATCTCTGATATGGGGATCCCTATGTTGTCGGAGAATGTGCAAACAATCAGGGATTGGGTGCCTCCGACATGCGTCATCGACGTTCAAAGCTTTATGGGCTTTGCCAACTTCTATCACCAGTTCATAGAAGGTTTTAACAAGATAGCGAAACTTCTAACGGACTTAATAAAAAAGGTTGTCTAACAGGAACGGACACCAGCGTGTGGGCAGGCCCCCAATCACTTGAAGGAGGCGTTCACGTCCAAACCTATCCTAGCACGTTTTGACCCGGAGTGGCCAATGCGGCTGTAAACCGATGCTAGTGACTTTGCATTCGGAGCTGTCCTCTCCCAGTTCTGTGAGGATGAGAGATGGCATCCAGTGGCTTATCAGAGTTGAAAATTCCACCCAGCGTAGATTAATTATGATGTCCATGACAAGGAAATGACTGCCATCGTGGCAGCATTCAAGGAATGGGATCATCTGCTACACTTGGTAATGGATCAGTTGGTGATCTATATAGATCATAAGAATTTGGAGTACTTTAATCGTACCAAGGTTCTTGACAGAAGGCAGCACCTCTGTACTGAGTTCCTGCAACAGTTTAACTGCAAGGTGGTTTACCAAGAAGGGTGATTGAACAAGAAGTCAGATGCTTTGTCACGGCGTAGGGACTACCACGCTGAAGGGGGGAGTGAATTTCCACCACAGTCATTTTTTGGCCCCTGACAGTGGGTTGGGAGCCAGGAACAGGACATCTTGTGACTGCAGGTATTGCAGGTGTAGCAAGAGTTATGGCTCCAGTGTTTCTTTCTGGATCAACTGTGGGTAGCGATAACAAGAGACCAGGAATATTTAAGAATCCTGAAAGCAACGACTGCTAGTGACAAAGAGGCCGACTGACATTTCACAATGGAAAGGGGCCTACTCCAGTACAACAACAGATGGTATGTTCCCCAGGGCCAGAATCTGAAGCAGACAATCATGGAGGCTGAACATGACTCCCAAATCGCGGGACACTGCGGGACTTGCAAAGCTTTAGGCAGTGTTAGAGCTAACTTCTACTGGTCTAAGATGGACGAGCTTATCACTGATTATGCGCAAACATGTGATGCGTGCCAAAGGAATAAGTCCATCAGGCACAAGAAGTTTGGTCTGCTGGAACCTATTGATGTTCCTATGCAGCCTTGGACAGCGATTGCAATGGACTTCATTGTAGCACTGCCAGAGTCAGAAGGGTATACAAAGATCTGGGTCATTGTGGACAGATTCTCGAAAATGGCACTCTTCCTACCCCTGACCACTAAGGGACTGATCAAGGGGCTTGCCTTGATGTTTCTGAAGGAAGTTTGGCGCCTTTATGGACTTCCAGAGTCAATCATCCCTGACTGGGATAGCCGAGTCACATCCAAGTTCTGGATGCGTCTAATGCACTTGTTGCAAGTGAAACCAAATGTTTCAACTACATTCCACCCTGAGACCGATGGGCAAACCGAGAGAGTTGATCAGACACTAGAGCAGTACTTGTGTGGTAACTATTCCTACCAACCGGGTGATTAGGTTTCGCTAATAGCCCTTGCGGAGAATGCCTACACCACCTCGACACCAGAATCCACCTGGTTGTCACGGTTTGAGATCAACTATAGGTTTAACCCACGGACAAACTGGTCAGTTGTAGTGTCTGATAAGCAAGGAATACACCCTAGCAGTGAGCTCTTGGTTAAGGAATGGGAAGGAACCTGGCAAGAGATTTGAGAAACAATTCAAGGGGCACAGGGAAGGCAACGGAAATAGCATGACCAGAAATGGCTGCTATCACCGGACTATGTCAGCTTGTAGGATGTGGCCACTGGGGGGGCAAACAAGGTGGACCATGTGATATTGGACGGAAAGGACGTCCGGACAGAGCATCCAATGGAGAAGCAGGACTGCGGGATGTTTGGACCTTTCGTGGTCAAATGTCAGGTGGGTACCCGAGCCTACGAACTCCAACTGCCCACCAGGTGGAGCATCCATCCAGTTTTCAATGTCACATCACTTGAACCATACTGTGAGGATTGGGGATCAGGTACGATCAAGGAGGTCACTACCTCGGAACTTGTTGACAAGGAGCCAAGTTATATTATCGCAGCTGTTGTGGACAGTCGATGGTATCGTGGAGCTAAGGCAAAGTTCGCTTCACGATTAGTCTAGGAGCTGGTTTCAT
This sequence comes from Tuber magnatum, assembly GCA_003182015.1. Lineage (NCBI taxonomy): Eukaryota > Fungi > Ascomycota > Pezizomycetes > Pezizales > Tuberaceae > Tuber > Tuber magnatum. The sequence goes on along the minus strand of PYWC01000021.1, from coordinate 1,801,992 downwards.
GGGAAGGCTATGGAGCAGGGGAGAACTCATGGGAGACATATAAGATGCTAGAAAGGACAGGCTTACAGGCCATTCTGGATTTCCACCAAAGATATCCGTCCAAGCGCAGAGACCACAGGGTCTTGGAGGAATCGCATCAGGGAAATAAGAGCCGATACTAACGGCCCAGGACGGACCGTAAAGAAGAGGGGAGTGATGTAACGACTCAGTATACATGAGCTATGGCAGTCGGAACTTACACCCATACAGGTAGCCAGGAGGCGCACTGGTAGGTACTGGCAGGCAAGTAAGTGCTAGACCAAAGGAGACCTGATAGCCCGGGCTCCAAGATAAACAGAATTTGCTGGCCAGGTACTTAGGTACCTGGATACACCCAGGAGTGGTGTCAGGGTACTTAGGGACCTCTGCAGGAGCAGTTACTCAGCTAGGCCGGGGAAACTGGGGGAAGGTTAGAAGCGTCTATCTCTGGCGACGCAACAGACAGGGTAATAGGGAAAAGTCATCTTGTCCACTGGACAAGGTTNACGCAACAGACAGGGTAATAGGGAAAAGTCATCTTGTCCACTGGACAAGGTTATGCTACCCTCAGGACCAGGTTACCCTGCCATGAGGCTTGGGTTACCCTGCCATGAGGCTTGGATTACCCTGCCATGAGGCTTGGGTTACCCTACCTTTCAGTACAAAGTCCCTCAGGGAATTCAGGAAAAATAACTGTAATATTTGTCATGCAAAGCCATCCATAATACTGGAATCTGGGATTCCGAGCGATGCTATGGGGTGAGCTACGCAGCTCCGAAGAAGCTGTAAATTGGAGACATTATTCCTATCATACCCCTGTGGCTCTGCCTTGAGGCCCGGACGTCATGGGCAAATGGTTGTGTAGTTGAGCGCAGTCTAGCAAAGAGGAATCTTTGTGGACCTGCTTGTAACACCATATACGTCGCTGCTATCCAGCCGACCATATGGTGTTTGCATGATATAAAAGGGGGCATAGGGTGGAAGGTGGAGTACCTCCTCCAAGTTGGTCGGAGTAAAATGGACCAAAGTTGACGGAGTTAATGGGTGTTAACCGTGGGGGTACCAAAGGTAGTCCCTGGTGGCGCCTGGGCCACCGCCAGAGTTTTACACCTACAAAGCGGGAAAGTGTCCCCAACGCTATAGGCTCTGAAAGAGAAGTGCAGAGACACTTAAAGCATGATTCCTACCACAGGTGAGATGGATCCGAGGTAGTGGTCATGGGTAGCACCCATTGGATCACTCCACGTCCACTATATCCTGTAGAAGACGCTGGAAGCCCGAGAATTGTAAATAGTAGATACATAAAGCACTCATGGTAGCTTCCGGGGCCAAGTAGAGATCAATACATATGGGAAGGGTGTCATAGATAGTCTAGTTCATCCGGTATCTTGACTTTTAGCCACTGGCAAGATGCCGATGAGAAGAGGTTTTCACTCTGGTGGGCAAAATAGAAATGCACCACAGAAACGATAACCGCATAAGGTGAACGCCGACTGGAGTGTGTCGACAGATGCATGCCCGAAGGGCATGCCAGGAGATGTGTTGGACCATCCTCAATGCAGAAGGGTGTGCTCGAACAGTTGAAGTAAAACTGATGGCCGAGTTTCTGGCATAAGATAAAACCACCTCAAAGTCTATGCGAGAACTCTTCTTGTCCAACAATCAATCCTCTCGAGACCTTAATTGAGTGAAGCGTTAGGCTTAACGATATTAAGTTTTACCCTTTACTTTACTCTTACGTCTGTGTGAACTTTTGGCGATAAGTTTGAAGTTATTCGGTGCGGTCGCAACCTTGGAATCCATCTTCCTGGGAGCGCCCCCATTACAAATTACTTGAACCCTTTCACTCAGGCAAGCAGCTACTGGTTCTATCTTCATATACAAAGTTATCAGCTCCAACGACAGACTTATTAATGCAGGCAGATTCCTTATCCCTCTGCATTAACCTGCTGGAGGCATGCTCCTGTCTCATCACACTAATGGCATTTAGGCCTCTTTATACTCCGTGTTAACCTTTCACACAGTAGGCTTTCATCTGGCTATACCTTATCATGCCTCTAGATCTGAGCAAACGATCTCCCCTCCGCCGTCAACCCCTCATCATGATTTCCTCCACATTCCTCCACCAACAGACTTGAAATTCAGTCTGACTGCCTGCATGGCAGCCAGGGACTCCTAGTGGAGTAGCTGACCTCCCTCTGGTTGGCATCCATCTATTGGCATAGGTGAGGGATCTTTGCATACGTTTATCCCCAGCACCAATCAACCAATTGAGTTCGTTCAACCTTGTCCAGATAGCTGCAAGTCCCCTCTTGAATACTCAATGAAAACGCCTCGGTCGGCGACCTTCCATGGTGGTGTAAATGAGGGTTTTGTGCTAGTGTCATATTGGTAGAAATTAACTCATTCTCTAAATACTCCAGTGGACCCTGGCATCGAACACATGACCTTTTGCCAATAATCACATGACATGCCCATTACTCTATGCCAGTTCATCTTATGTGTAACAGCATTTTACACCATAACCAGCCAACCAAACCCATTCCTTCAACCTTGTCAGAATACCCGAGAATCCACTCCTGAGGATTTAGTGAAAATCCCTCAGTCGGGTACCTTCAGGCATGCTGCAATTGAGAGCTTTGTGCCTGCATCACCTTGGTAGAAATGGTTTCTTCCTCCAAATACTCTGGCGGACTCTGAGAATCGAACACATGTCCTTTTGTCAATAATCATCTGATATGCTCATTAAGTCATGCCAGTTCATCCTATCTATAACAGCACTCGGCCCAGGGCCAGTAATGAGAGGCTAATAAAAGTCTGCAAAAACTTCAGCCTAGTATATATTCAACCAAGAACTTTGCAGTATGGGCTATTGATAAGAAAGACAAAATCAGTCTAGTCCGACATCTCCAGTCCAGAACAGCAGACATGATATGCCAAACCACACCGTGAAACAACAATGGTACCTGTCAGCCAGCAACCATGCCAAAGCTAGCATAGGATGGGGATCCCATGGACTTAGATACGGTGAGAAGCAGAAATCAAAGATTCTAATAGTTGTGCAACCAAGAATACCAACAGAGAAGAAAGGAAAACACCTGTCTGCCATACAGGCTAAAAGGGCATTTTATCAAGAACTAGCAATACAAGGAAACAAAACTTGCAGAGACAAACGTAACCAGAGGAGGCAAGGAGCAGGAAACTTTAAATAAATAAAGTTCTGAGCAAAGAGTGGTCTGAGGGAGCATGAACCAATCCAAACTACCAGTATTGTACATATATCAACGACCCAAGAACAAAAGGCAACAATCAATACCACTGATGGTTATGACAATAAATATCTTATAGTAAGCATATAACTCTGTACAACGAACCAGGAAACTAAAAGGAATGCAATGATTGACTCAAGGGCGATTGAGAATTTTATCAACAAAGAGTACTGCGAAACCAATGGGATACCTCTACAAAAGATCAAGAAACCCAAAGAGACATTTATGGTCAACCAGGAAAAAAGCACAACAGGTCCTATCAGCCATACTTCAAAAGCCGTTATGAAGATAGAAGTACATCACAGAGCAATGACATTCCAAGTAGTGCATTTGCAGAAGCATAATACTATACTAGGACCACCATGGCTAAAACTATACAACCCAAATATCAATTGCAAAAAAGGCCAAATCAACTTCAATAGTGACCTGTGTACTCAGTTGTACCTGGAAACTTCTCCCATATTCAAATCTACCCCTGAAGAAAAAGCGTTAAAGGAAAATATGAGGACTCAGATCCTCGACGTGAACACTGAATAATAAGGAATGACCCCCAAAGATGAAGGCCTCAGAGTACAAGTATTACACTTGGAAGCAAAAACATCATGCTAGGAAACAAAGAAAGCAACAGGCCATAACCTGTATAGTATGAAAGACAGGATATTCTGAGCAAGAGGGCAATCGATGATACCAACAGAAATTGCAATAGGACTACAAGAAGGCACCTATGCACACATCGTACCATGCAGTGGTATGGTCACCCACTATGGAATTACTACAGGTACAGGGATGATCAATGCAGAGTATAGTGGCAAGGTATAGGTCCTATTAATAAACCTAAAAGAAGAAGGCTATCAGGTCCAAAAAGGGGACTATGTAGCATAAATGATTATTGAAGAAATCAATACCAGAGAATTGTAAGAACTGCAAAGTCTGGAAGAAATAGAAAGAGTTCAGTCCAGATTCAGCAGCACTAGACAAGGAAACCCCATGGAAGCTCCTATAGACACAACTGAAGAGAAACCCCTGAGCATACTCTTTATATTAGCAAAGGACTTTAGTCAACCAAACCGCCAAGTAGAACTAATGGGAATCCTCAAATAGGATAATGAAGAAGAAGACAGTCCAGCTATCATGGAAGCATCAATGATCAGTGCACAGCTAGTGGTGAAAGAGGAGGTCAAAATAAAAAAGATAACCTTAGGGCAGCCAGTCCCGAAGCAATATCATGATTACCTCAACATATTCGAAAAAACAAGGAAATAATAGACCTCTCAGAACACAAAAGCGGTGGCCACAAGAGCAACCTAAAGGAAGGTAAGATAGTGCTCTTCATGCAGCTCTACATATTAAGGGAAAAGGAACTGAAAGCAGTAAGAGAGTACCACAGTTAGAATCTGGAAAGACATTGGATCAGGCTGTCATCATCCTTGGCCGGAGAACCCTTCCTATTTATTGAGAAAAATAATGGAATACTAAGGCTGTCAGTTGACTTCCAGGAACTAAACATAGTATCTCAGAAAGGTATATACTTCCTATCATTGATCGACAAAGCCCTGGACCGATTAGAATAGGCCAAGTACTATACCAAATTGGACATGAAGGATGCATATAACAACATCCCAATAGCTAAAGGGGAGGCATGGAAGACAGCTTTTTGAACAGGATACGAACTATCCGAATACTTAGTTATGCCCTTTGAATTATCCAATGCTCCAGCAACATTCCTGTCATGGATCAATTCCATGTTAAGCAACTCCCTGGGCGTATGTTGTATCATCTACCTGGATGATATCCTTATACATTCAGACAACATCGAACAATACTAGCAAGATATATGGGCAGTACTACAGGCATTGAGAGAAGCCAAGGTCAAACTGAGACCTGCAACATGCAACTTCTACATAAACGAGGTCAAATACCTAGGATTTAATGTCAACCCAGATGGAGTACAAGGAGACCCAGTTAAAACAGCAGCAATAGGCGATGGGAAAGTACTAAAAAGAGTCAAAGGAGTACAAAGGTTGGTGGGCTTTTGCAACTACTATCAACAATTTATAGAGGGATTCAGCTTGGTGGCTAAAACCTTCTACGATACGACAAGAAAATGAATCAAATTGGAATAGGGAGAAAAAGAACAACAAGCCTTCAATGACATGAGGAAATGACTTACTACAATACTGATACTATGATGTTTCAACTCTGTATTACGCATCATTGTCAAGACAGATGCATGCAATATTGTATGGTCCAGAATCCTCTCACAGCATGGTAAGGATAGACTTTGAAGGCTGGTCGTATTTTAATGAAACATAATGTCACAGGCAGAGCGAGACTATAACATTCACAACAAAGAACTATTAGCCATAGTTCAAGTACATAAGGACTGGAAGAAGTGTATACTGGGAAGTTATCATGTAATTTGTGTCATTATAGACTACAAGAAGCGACTAGCATTTACCACTGCCAGTACACTTAATTGACGACAAATGAGATGCAGTGAAACATTCAGCTAATACCACCTTCAAATCAAATACCAACCAGCCAAAGAAGGAGAGAGCAGCAATGCATTGACTAGAAGAATAGAGGATTTCCCCAACAAAGAGGAAACATGGTTGTACCAACAAAGAATTGTCTTACGAAAGGAGAAATACTTTCAACTACAAAAAGAAGAAGAGAGCAGATATGAACCTCTGAACAAGATAACTACAGGAACAATAAATGATAAAGAATACAAAGAATAGATATGACACAGCATGACAGAAGACACAGAAATCAACAAGATTATGAAGGCCCTAAAGGATGACCTGAAACAAGTAAAAGATATGGCACTCAAGCTATACTATAATCAAGACAGATACCTATGGTATAACAACAAGATAAGGATTCTGAACAAGAAAGTGTTGAGAATAGAAACAATATACTGAAACCATAATAACCCACAGGTGGGATACAGTGGAACAGCTAAAACAACAGCTCTAATTCAATGATCCTACTAGTAGCCTTTGATGCCTAACGATATCAAACAATATGTGTAGAATTGCAATACCTGCTCAAGAATGAAAACTATAAAACATGTACCCTGCAGTCTGCTCAAATCAATCGAAGCAGCGTGAAAATCATGGCAATCTATAGCAATAGATTTCATCACTGAACTCCCAGAATCAAATGGTTATAACATCATATAGGTTGTTATTGACTGACTCACAAAAGTAGCAGACTTTATATCATGCCGAACCAATATGATGACACCACAATTCTTCAACCTATTCAAAGACCAAGTCTTTAGACTTTACAGACTATCAAAAGATATTGCCTTAGATAGAGGATCACTATTCACATTAGAAGTGTAGAAAGGAATAATACAAGAACTAATTATCAGCCAATACTTGAGCACAGCCTTCCACCTACAGACAGATGCACAGACTGAATAAATGAACATGATATTAGAACAATATCTGCAAGCCTATGTCAACTATCAAGAGAACAATTAGACCGAATTTCATCAAGGGCAAAATTCGCCTACAACAACTGACGACAAGAAACAATACAAATGACACCCTTTTTTGCGAATGATGAATACAACCCATTATTTGATTCAGTAAAATACTAAGTGCTGAGAAAGATAACAGGAGCTAACAATATAACAAAGATATATAACACCTTATGAGACGAAATAACTCTAGCGCAAATGAGTCAAAAGGAAAAGAGTAATAAGTACCGAAAGCCAGACCCAAATCTTGCAATCAATGACCAAGTCTGATTGATACTACAGAATATTTGGACCACAAGGCCTTCAAAGAAACTGGACTAGAAGAAACTTGGACCATTCAAAATAATTGACTGGGTTAGGCTGAGAGCATATAAACTCAACCTTTCTACCTCAATGAAACAAACTCATCCAACATTCCACATCAGTCTCCTCAAACCCTATCATGAAAACTCTTTTCCCTCACAGAAAAAATTTCCCCCTCAGCCTATTCACATAGATGGAGAAGATAAATATAAACTCTAAGAAATAGTCAACTCTCACTTACAGTACGGTAAACTTCAAAACCATGCTGAGTGGACCAGTTATTCCCCCCAACGATATTAAGAGTAGTATCTAGCTACAAATTTCACCAACACTAAAGATGTTATCCTACTCTTCCACAAGCACTACTTGCAAAAACCAGCAACTGAGTGTCTCTACTGAGGTGGAAGAAACCAGTTGGGTGGTGGTTGAAGAGTATGCTAAATTTGAGAAGAATGTGCTAAGAGTATAGAAAGAGATGGAAGAAGTGGCAGGAAAACCCAAACGACTAGTACAAAAGTCATGGATGGCATACAGGTACAATGACCACATAATTTACAAAGACACAAAGAAATGACACAGGTGGTGGCTAGCTGGGGCTATCCAAACAAGGGACTCAGATAGCGACCAGGAGTGGGCCAACTCCTAGCAACAATAGACATGGGAAGGAGACCAGCCCGAGGCCCCAACCCAGCTAAAATACCACAAAATCAATTAGCAGAACTGCATATGCAAGTTCTGCCCCCACTACTGGCAACAAAGAAAAGTAACAGAAGACTGAGCTCGGAGGATGAAGCCAATAGTGAAGAGGGGGTACAAAGTTTCTTTTCTCTCAAAGGATGTCTTGCGCAAAACAATTTGGAGCAAGCATAAAACAATAACCCAACAAAAGGAACTGATCGAGAGGCAGGGGAAGATGGTCAACCAGTTGATATGAACAGTTGTGGGGTTCAACAAGGTATGGAGAAGGTGGGAGGAGGGGGAAGCATGATAGACCCAAAAACATCAGGCAAGGAGAGATTTAGAAGATTGACTGCTGGAGGAATACCAGAATATGCAATGCCAGGCATTGTGGACTCATAAGTATACAGTAGCTATTGAGGAGAGAAGAAAGAGGAGGAGGTAGAAGGATAGCCTGATGGGACTCAGGCTGAAGGGAGAGGGAAGCTAATGTCACCATCTGAGTAGAGGAGTGCTAGTCAGGTGATGGAAGCAGGAAAAAGGTTTCATATAACTTCCAGTCGGAAGTTATTAAAGTTTTTAGTTAGGCTGACAGTAGGGCTTATTGGAAGGCTTACCAGTAAGGCAAATTAGTCCGCCTTTCATGCGTGACTTATGGTAGTAATCACAAGGTTGATTTATATTTGTGCTCATGACCTATTTGGGTCATATGATGTTATAATCATTTTACACCTGTCCTCACTTAGGAGGTCATAGGGTTTTACATGAGATGTAGTTGCAACTCATAGTAGTCAAATGATTTGGTAGGCAGTGTGGACAACTCAGGTGACCCTGAGTCATGAGGATCTCACACAAGTCATAGTTATGGCTCGGCAGGGTTAGGGTTGTAGGAAGAGGCCTATATAAAGGTCATGGACCTCACCAATAGGTTGGCTCTTGACACAACTATCTATTGTTCTTTCCTACTTATAACTTTACAAAATATAAAACCCTTACGCTCCAAAACATTCCACAATACAGATAACTAATAAAATAATAGCTGAGACTCTCAGCATTGATGAGAAACTGATTCTTACATGAGAATACTAAGATAAGGCCTGGAGACTCAGAAAGCCTCAGGACATAATGCAGTGCAGCCTCCAACAAAGTTGTTACCTGTCACAACAAACAGAGTAGTGGGAATCTGTAACATCCATCCTGTATTCTGTATATTCAAGTTAACAGAGCTAACTCTTAAAGGGTGTAAGAGTGTAGGTGATGCTATTACTTGGGAGAAAAAGCATAGCCATAGATAAGAAAACAAGTGGTAATAGTCTTAATAGTTATCTTGTTATACACTTTTTTGGCAAGGTGCATATTGTAAGATGGTGGAGATTGGCTTGTACATAACTCACATTAAAGTTAGCTGAAACATTATGTTGCAATAAACTAATACTGATTAGGCTACAATATTGCGAAATGCTGTCGCAATAATCTTGGCAGAAAACCGGATAACAGCAGATAATACTGTACAGTACGTTCCCAATACGCCACTCCAGAACGGCACAACACAGAAGGCCTTTCGGCTAGTGTCCGCTGCTCTAGGGGGTGTGCCGGGGGAGCACAAAAGAAGAATGGGGGGCCTTAAATCCAGGCTTTACGTGATCTAGTTTGACCAACTTGTTACAAAGACTGAGAGTAGCCCGGGACTCACCTCCCTTGCATACGATACGGTATTTGTTCCTGATAACTGCCTGTTCTCCAGCCCCTCCTCCTGGTAAAGAAATATTTTTCAAACCCACCGAATTCAACTTATTCTGCCACCGCAAGATGGATTCGGGCACGGGATTCTGGGAGTTCATATTTTCAGAGAGTCCCAAGGATTTTTCAAAGAGTCCGAAGGATTTTAAAGCCGCATACGAATCGTTGGACTCTGCGCCTTGCCAAATCTTTGACCTTCTCTTGAGGGAAGAGTACTTCACAAATTTCTTCTCAAGAATGGAAGTTTATGGAAACAATCTCGCGAGCTTGTTCAGTCAATTCCCCACCTTCCAAAAAGATGATGACGGTGCTTTATTGTTACAAGAATCGATTAGAGCCTTTACTCTCTCTCTACTTGCTGAGAGAATTGATGATATAAAATCTGAGAATGTGGTTGCGGGGGTTGTCGTCTCGGTAATAAAATTATCGGATCCAAGAACATTAGGGCGGTTTGGTATGAGATTAGGTGCTCTCCCGGGGATATTGCGGGCCTTGATTACTGAAGGGCACATAAAAAAGCTGGCCCTTACTCACAAACAGTGCTTTGAAGGTCTCATTTCTGAGCCACAGGCGAAGGAGAAGTGGGTTGGGTTTATTATGGATATCTGCAAGGGATGTGGAGTTCATAGGTCGGGGCCTAAGAGAACCAGCGGCGTGGAATTGGCGAAGTTTATTCGCACTGTTCCTTGTGAATTCTGTACTGCTAATATTTCTTTCGATTACCGGCTCAGCCAGGGAGAACCTACGCGGTCCCGCGACGACCATTTCGGTTCGAGCATGGGGTCCAAGGTCTTCCAATCCCTCCTGGGTGAGCCTCTGGGGCCATGGAAGATAATCATTTCTCAACAGGCTATGGAGAATTTGGGAGCAGAGAACGCTCAAGGTACCCATTCCATTGGGCCAATGGCTTTGAAATTGCTGATGTCAGTTAGGTAACTTCGAGTATCTTCGACGCAAGTTCACGGAGCTAGCCTCCGGGGACTGGGGTGGGAAAAAAATACTCCATAGGGCGAGGTGGGACAACTCGCTGAGCTACCGAATGCCTTTATTCCAGGCTTTCTACAAAACTGGGCATTTTATATTATGGCAAATCGATGCCGCTTTTGACGAAAGGATTGGAGAGAATTACCAGGTTATAAAAGGTTAGGATGTCCGTGAAATTAGCCTCATAAGTAGGCAGCTAACAACAGACAACCACTGTTTAGTATGGGCTATTAGAAAACACAAAAGTGTATGTATTTAGTCCTGGAGTGATGTGCACACAGCGATATTAAGATCAAGCAGTTCGACAAGCTTGGTGTACAGATTCATCGAGCACAACAGGTCTATCCTAAAGCCCTGGTGGACGCTTGCAACAGGGACAGTTTGGATGGGTCATGGCAGCTTCGGTATCCAGTGGGGGTGAGCTTAGAAGGCGAGGAAGGTAGGGTTATAGGAGTTGATAGCGCCGGCTGCGGGGATTTCGATGATTCGGCTCGACCAGGTAAACTCGAAATAGCCCCGCTCGAATTGGTCTTGCATGGGGATGCTAAACTCGCGATCATTAGCGAAGTTTTATAGTCTAACTACAACTGTTCTGGATAATATTGCTACTGCAGCTGGGAAGGTGGCGTACCCGGTAACGATATCGGCGGAGGAGGCCAATGTTGTGGATCATATTCTGCCCCCAGCGTTCATTCTCGGGAGAAGTGGGACCGGGAAAACTACCTGCCTAGTTTATAAGCTAGTAGGGAGGTATTTACTATATAGTACGGAGAGGGACGAACCATTGAGACAAGTACGTGATTTCGGGAAGTCTGGGGTTGGATCATGCTCTCGGAGTGTAATATTGATTGGGCTAACGATGATAGGTCTTACTCACAAGGTCGGAGAGATTGGCCGGAAAATTAAGAAACAGTACTTTCCGATTGATTGAGGCGAAATTAGGCGAAAGGAAAAGGCCATCCGAGGGTAATTATGCTAAAAATGATGGTTTTGATGACAATACAAGAAAACAGTTCTCATCACTGACTGATGCGGATTTCCCGCTGGTATGCACTTTTGATTACTTGCTAAGACTTATTGAGAATAGTATTAGGTTTGTTGCTCCTCTGCTTAAGCTGTTATTGTATAGTAGACCTACTGAGTCGTCCTTAGAGAACAGGAGAAACGGCGAAGATACATGAAGATAAACAATTCCAAACGCGGCCGTCTAATTGACTTCAATAAGTTTAACATCCTGTACTGGAAACAACTGTCCTCAAGATTGAAGAGGGGCGTTCGGGTAGATTTAGCATTTCTTGAAATCATGGGAGTCATCAAAGGATCGGTTTCACCAGCCACAAACTTCAATCCTTTGTCTCGCGGGGAATATGTAGGAAGGAGCTGGAGGGTTTCCCCAAATCTTGCATCGGAGCGGGAGAGAGATGCTGTCTATGACTTATACGAATGGTATGAGCGAGTTAAGAAGAAGCGTGGCGATATTGATCAGGTGGATAGAATTGTCAAGGTTATGAAGGCTTTGGAGGCATTCAAGGCTTCGGAGATATCTGAAGATATTTTATTCGAGCGGAGGATTCGAAGCATGCTAGATGAAATCTATGTGGATGGTTAGCATCTCTAAGCCCAAGATACTGGCTTTGGGAGGGGATTAATGAAAATGCAGAGGTCCAGGACCAGAGAACGTCGGAAATAGGAATGCTTTTGACTCTGGTGGGATCTCCTTCGGGTATACATTTCGGTATAACCCTCTCTATCCTCTCTCTCCTTTACTCTTGGCACTCGGGTCTCATCGGTGAACAGCAGGTGATACGGCCCAGTGTATATCTAAAGACGCTCTTTTCCGGTTTGCAAATGCGAAGTCCCTGTTTTACGAGCGCTTCATGGGTAGCACCTGGGGTTCTGAAGGGATAAAGCCAGTATTGCTTCCCTTATCGCGCAACTTTAGATCTCATAAACAGATCTTGAGCGTTGCCTCTTTGGTGATGGACCTCTTGTATATAGGTAGGCTGCTTCCACCGGCATACTTTACTATATTTTATTATACTTATGAAGCGACTCAGGCTTTCCGAGCTCAGTGGATAAATTGCCTCCTGAAATTGGAGATGTGCCCGGTCCTAGACCTACTCTTTATAGTAAACCCCCCAGCGAGAGCTACCATTTGCAGCTAATTTTTGAAGTTGGGAACAACATAATAGATGTCCTGAGATTCGAGGAGAAGATGGAAACCCCTCGGGAACCGGATACTCAGAACAGCAAGTTCACTGAATATGGGGAAGCGCGTGTTATTCTAGTGCGGGACGAAGAAACCCGCGACCAACTTCGAATGGAGCTTGGAAGGTCTTCATTGGTATTAACCATTCTTCAGAGTAAGGGCATGGAGTTCGAGGATGTCTTCCTCTATAATTTTCTTAGTACAAGCCCATATAGCTATAAATTGGATATCTTGGAAGATCTTTTCAAAGAGAAGCACGGTGGAAGTGGGATATCTGCTTACCGAGACGGATATACGAACTTAGCAAAAGGAGATGTCGTAGGTTACAAATGACTTATATCCTGGGAGGCATGCTGACAGCGTCACAGGTCCTCTGCTCAGAATTGAAGGTAGTTTGATAGTGGCTAGGCCTTTATTTTGGACATGATTTATTCGCTAATTCTACGGGGTGCAAAGCATTTATATGTCGGAGTGACGAGAGCTCGGAATAGGCTATGGATATTGGAAAGTAACAGACGTATCTTAGACCCGGTGCAACGACTGTTCAATCGAACAGCAACCTTGTTACTACCGCATCGGTACCAGAGCCCCATGCTAGAGATTTTAACAGAAAAAGATACAGGGGTATGCCCTAAACATCCACTGCATTGTCCACTCTGACATCACTAGGTTTCGGAGATGCATAGGCGGTTGTCAGCAGGAAGGACGATCAGCGCTTCTGAGTTAAGAGAAATGGGGTATCAAATGATTGACGACGAACAATACTCAGAGGTTCGCTGGTACGTGTTACGTTTTCAAAGAGCAGGGCTGATTATTTCTCGTCTAGGCTCTCCGCTGCTTTGAGGGCGCTGAAGATTCTCACGGCATTACATTAGCGAGTGCATATATTACTGAAGAAATTGGACTCACCAACCGAGTTAGTGGGTCGTATGAGGCGGCTAAGCTTAATTTTGTGAAGGCCTCAGTACTTTTCCTACAAGCCGGTAGCATCGCGAAGGCCGTTGAATGCCGAAAGGAAGGAGGCGATCCAAAGGGTACAGTCAGTGAGTATATCTCAAGCGAATGTTTGAATGTTAAGGGCTTAAACGGTGCAGAGATACTTGTCGATATTGGAGAATACGAGGAAGCTGCCTGGCTTGCAGCAGATCTTGGCTTGTTTTCAGAAACAAGCGAGATATATACCAAACTTAACAAACATGAGAAGGCACTCGCGGGATATGCTCGGGCAGAGAATTGCAAATGGATGTTTAATTATATCAGAAAGTTTATATCAGATCTCCTTTTCTCGTTAATTTTCGGAGCTTAAAATAGTATAGTAGATTAGCTAACCGCCGAGTCCAGGTTTAAATCAGGGATTGAGCCTAACTGCCGGAGACAGTATGCGCAGTTCGGCTACTTAAAAGAATTTGGGGGCTGCGATACGATTGCCGACAGGTCTGAAAAACGGGTTATCGATCTTATTGGGTCTCCGGTGGAGCAAAAAATGGCCTTGTTAAGATTTGGCCTGGTCCACAAACTCTTTGAGTTGCTTAGTACTCGGAGGAAATACACGGAAGCCTACGAGGTCGGGGTCAGTTCTGGGATTCTGGAGGGCTCCATTGGGTTGCTTTATGACAAAATCTTACCGGAGGATCCAAATTGGGGACAGGGGACAGGTGTGAACGTGGTGTGTACGTTTCTACAAGCAGAGCGTATAGCAACCAGCCCTTGGCCCCAATCTGGAGAAGGTAGATGGATCCACAAAGTTCTACGAGCAGCCGTTGAGAGAGGGCATCCGCAAATCGGTTCATTTGTCAAAATTTGGGGGCATATTAATCATGCACTAGACAACTTCGTTTGGTATAAGACTAGTGCTAATATAGGAAAGATCAGTGATGTGCAAATTGATGGTTATGTGGATATTCTGGTTTGTTCCTCTGTGATGTTGATACAGTGTTCACCTCTAACTCCCCAATAGGCGATGAGGAGGGCATATCCAAACAACGAATATCCGCTGCCACTTGATCATATCGAGCGCGTGCTTGAAGATTTGAGGATAATCACCTCCTCACACGAGCGGATCCCATCTGCAGTTCAACTCTATTCCGGGATTTACGAGATACCTCGTCAGCCGGGCAAATACATCGTCCTGGAGTGGTCTCCATTCAGTACTGCCTTTAATCCGCGACTCCCACTTAGACCGGCAGATATTGACCCCCCGCTAAGGGGCAGAATATTAGAATATATTTTAAGGGATATTGTTCCTCCTCTTGTTTCGCTTGATCAAAGGTTGCGAATAGAATGGAGTGATAGGGCGGGCCCTCGGTTTGCGCCGATGTTGACGCTGGGTAAGAACAACCTCAGTCATTGCATCTCAATTGGTATAATACCCTACTCACAGGAATTTAACCCAGCCGAAACTCGGTTTGGAAATGTAGAGGTAGGTTTTGCGCATCGAAATTCTACCGCCAGAGAGCTCGCTTATAGTATACTAGTCTATGGTGCGCCTTTGCCGCATAATCATAGGATATTCCGCAATGATCAAAGACCATACACGGCTTAAGGATTCATTGCCGTGGAATTGTAAGACCTCCCGTCCTACCCGCACAGTAGTCTTTGTTTCTAATGTAGTATAGGGGATTGGAATTTTTGGAGAATACCTCTTCTGGAACAAATGGAGTTCAGATCCCCGCAGCAGCAGAGCCTTGCCGTTCTCCTTAGCACCAAGTCTGAGCTCATTAAACGAGAGGGGAGATATCACGCATTATATTCAGATTTGATTGAGGGTAGCACAACAGAGGATCGGATAAAATCAGTCGTTCAAATGGGTGTGGGGGCTTGTGTGTCTTCGCTTTTGGCTCAATATCAAACATCACTATTTCTAGGTATGTGAAATTGTAAACTGAGATTTGTACTCTAACAAGCAACAGGCTATGAAGGCCAGTGGAAGTCAGCCTTCCGTGAAACGCGTGGCCGGGTAATGAACAGGGGGAGCCTGAGCCTCAAATATGGCTCGGAGATAGTGACTTTAGTCGATCGGTTTTTGTTGGAGACCGGAGCGGGGGATTTTCCTGGAAGATTTGTATGTTTGGTTCAGCAGCTCACCCTATGGTTGATTTGTTAACTTTAACATAGTGCGAAAATATTTCTGCGATCCTCCATGCTCTGGGGAGGGCAAAAAGCTCACTGAACTTTTACTCAGCCTCCGTTATTTCTCTTTATGAGGAACTAGCATTGTCTTTAGTAAGTAAGTGAGCTACATTCAGCTTTTGATGCTAACAGGTTTAGATTTTCCTGGTGAGGCCGTATGAATTTCTCGTTCCAGAATCCTGGCACCGTTTGTACTTCAATAGATGGGAAGAAAAACCCCGGTCACCATCGGTCCTCAAACGCTTCCAGTACCAGCAGTGTCTGGCCAAAGTTTGTCTGCGATTCTGCGAGATGACATTGGATATAGAGAGAAGGCCTACCAAAGAGGTCGCTTTAGCCCGACGAAGTGTCACCCTAATTGTTGTATGTCTCATCAACTTGGGAACATTTTTTCCTCGCCCACAGGAATATGCGGAATTATGGAGGAAGTCACAAGAGGTTTGCTTTTTCAAATAACATGGACTTGAGAGTTGCGGCGCGCTTATTCTGCTCTCAGGTTTTCCGCTGTGGCAGGTTGAATGCAAGTGGTATCCGGATCCTACCAGGGGACAAACTCATAGGAGGCTTGGCAGAAGTCTTCCAACAGTACGGGGGGAACGACTCAATCTGCCTTGTGTGGGGCCGCCCGGGACGGGTCGACTCGTTTGCTGGGTTCCGATTGAAACGAAGCGGAATCTCGGTGGTAAAAAGTCACCCTATAGAAGAGAGAGAAAGGCACCAATGGGAAATGAGTAGCAGCCAGCATACAAGACGGCTCAACGCCGCACACGTTCTAACAGCCTTTTGGAAACTCAACGGGCCGAGATTTATGGAGATGAAGGAGCGCAGGCGGCTCAACGCTGTACGTGTTTGACGGTGTTTTGGAAAGGTCATGGGCTGGGATTTGTCCAGAGGATCAAGGAGCGTAGGAGGTACCTTGCTCCGCGGTACGGATATTCTAAAACTGTTGTTTATTGGCGGATATGAAGGAGGATAGAAATTGGACGTATTAATGGCGGATCTTTGTTTTTCCATTTTTTCCTTCCAAATTTTGTGGGCTGTTGGGTTAGCAATGAGGGAAAAGAGCTTTATGCTTCCATCTCTTGATTCACAAGATTTAGCATCCCCCCAACTCATTTTAGTGTAAGAAACAAATACTGAAGGAATTTTCTTGAATATTGGCGAAGTAATTGGGTTAACTCCAGCATCCTTTTTCTCTAAGGAGAGGTTACCTTATTAGCCCTGAAGTTGTCACCTTTGCCTCCCTCCCCAGCCCTGGGAAGTTGCGCTTATACTGCGATCTACTTTCATTCAAATATACCTGCTTACTTTCTAATCCTAATACAGTACTGTACGACTGCGGTCGCTCACGAAAAAGGAACATGTTTCGATCGAGATGCATCTCCTCACGGGTAGGTTTCCACCTCTCCCGGTAACCCGCGGCGGAGACACCTGAAAACTGAATAACCGTATCCACCGACGTTAAGCCCTTGGTAAATATGAAGTGCATACCATGTCTATCGGCATATGGTATGATATCATATTGTGATACTACAAGGTTTACTGAACCCTAGAAACCGGAACTATTCTTGGCTGGGAATATTGGAAATTGACGGAAAGGTTTGTCAACTCAGCTCGGGGACTCGTCTTCCAGGAATCCCGAATATTATACCTTTCCCGCAAATGCTATGAAGTACCTATACGGGTTAGCGCTCTACGGTACAGTACCGGGCCACTCCAAACATGGAAAACCCCCAAGACCCAGTTTCAACAGCGGACTCTACGCTATATCATGACGACCCCTAGACATTGGTGCTTCTAACGCAATCTAGGGCAACGCTCACTAGGAGAAAGGATTCCAGTGAGTCGGGGCTTCGTTGGGTTAGGTCGGGTTCGTCGTACCGGGTTCGAGATTGGTCTTCCTTGGGCTGTGTCCGGTTTCGGGGGGGGGGTAACCCTGTTACCCAACGAGCCCGAAAAATCTTCCAAACCCCCCAAACCTCGTATCATAGCGTTTTCCTGAGGAATTAACCTATTCTTGTTACAATGTGAGGGATTGTCTGAGTTTAGAGAATTGAAAACTATGTTTCTAGTAGGCGGGAGGTGGTGAGAAGTGTGTGGATTGGGATAGCTTCTGAGAGACCCTGCTCGTCATCTCCCAAGCCTACACCCGGCCTTGGGGCATCACTCGCCATGAATCTTTAAGGAGTTTAATACATATATCTAGGGTAGACCCACTAATTACAAGTCCAGGTAGCCAAGGCTTCTCTAGTTTTTCTTGGCTCCTTTAGGCGGTGAAACAACTAGCTAGAAATATAAATGTTATTGGGGGAGGATGACAGAATAGCGGTATATGGAGCGGAATAGAACGGGAATTGATCAGTATAGAGGAACTATAGAAATTGTATGGTTATAAACTTCGTTTTCTTGTTCGGCACCCTATCTAGCCTACCGTAAAGACAGGAGTATAAGTAAAACACTATGAAAGAATTCCTCCGTGGATCATCTCATTTCTTCCAATTTCCTCCGTGCATTTCCCGTCCTTCCGCACACATCCGTGATAACAGAGGAAAGGGATATCTAGAGAAACTTCTCCGTAGACCACGGGCGAAAGGAACCACCTCTAGAATTCCCGAAATCACCACAATCAACCACAGCTTACTACCATCTTTTGCTAACAACTCCAACACAGATGCGGTATTCGAGCCGAACACTTCCCACTGTATCTTCCCATGACTTCATTTTTCCTTTAACCCTCCGAATAACCCATTGTCACTAATCTATGATCCTAAATCAGCATACATGTTTGCTTCGGCATGGGTTCCAACACTAAGGCACAGTATCGTGCTCATGCAGGTAACTATTAATCATGTAATATCACTTGCTCTGTACTACCTTAAAGATTGTTGGAATTACGGCCGGCCAAGGGAGACACTAATGATCGTCACGGAGGTTTTCACGGAACCAGGAAGGAGAAAGGGGTGATAGAGAGAATAGAGTTGATCTGACATAGAGGGAGTGAAGTGAGAGAAAAGAAAGAAAGAAAGAGAGGAGATGTGTATCGACAGTGAGAGAAGGGGCGAGCAAATGAGAGGGAAAACCTGAGTGGATGGTTCTTGTTGTTGCAAGGAAGAAGAGAATAAGAGGAATGAAAGAAAACTTAAGGTTCAAACCTGTATGCTAGGCAGCACAGGTAGGTGAGCAGTTACGCATACCCGTATGTGTCTCTAGCTCATTCACGTGATCGTTCTCATATGCTCAACAACAATTTACACAAGCTTAACTTATCTGTTTTTGCAACCCCTCCTTCAGCGAAACCTTAGCTCCAACCCTACTTCCGCTAGACTCTGTATGTAGTTAAAATGTGTTGGAATGATAGAGATAGTGAGTTGCGGCTGATCATGGAAGATACGGAGAGGATGGCAGAAGGTCAATGTTGTTTTCAGAAGTCATGAGAGTACGTTGGATTGTTTGGGAGCATGATGGATTTGTCTGATGGTTTGAAGCGGATTCTAGAGATATGTCTTTCCTTTGTTATCATGGGAGTGCGCGGAGGAACTCGGACACGCGCGGAACCACGGAGATGGGCGTAGCGATCCATGGAGGGACCAGGTTGCTTTGATGATGTTTTACTTATACACCTGTCATTACCGATTAGTTAGAGGAGTGCGAGCAAAAGAACGAAGTCTATACCTTTCCTATCTTTCCTTGTTCCACCACGACTAAGCCCCATCCTACTCTGCTCATTTTACTGCTGCCCCGTTTGATAGCCAACCTCCTTCAACAAAATGCCCGCAGAGCTTGAAGCCTCACGTTTTGGGGGGTTTGTCTCACAATTGAAGCGAGCGGGGGCAGCACAGTGATCTGGGGGGTTGGGCGCAAAGCCTTCAAAAAGCCAAAACTGGTACAGCATGAGGCCTTGCTAATTGTTGGGCTGGCTGGGTTGCGATTTAAGTTAAGGCCTACAGCCTTAAGCTGGGATTGCGGTTTGCCAGTATAATCCCGGCACCGGATTACCCCCGGTCAGTGTGTCTGTGCAAACTTATCTCTGCCAAACTCCGGGACCCCCTTGCGTTAGTACCATGCTCGCCATTGAACAGCGTTGGTGAACACCACCACTACTGGTATGCAATGGCAACCGTGCTCACCGACGCCTCTCAGTTACAGATATTTGCGGGGGCTATTCACCTATCGAGTACTGTGCGGTACCCTATCGGCGCATGACCGATACGGTGCTATCACAGAACGGCTTTCTGCTGGTGGAGGCGGCTCTAAGTGATGTGTTCAAGCGAACTGGTAGAAAATGGGGGACTTAAAACCAAGTTTCACATGGCCAAACTGGACCTAGGTCTGATAGAGTACCAGGAACCCCAGATCTGGGTTGGTTCCCCCGCATCTTGTTCCTGACAACAGCCCGTTCCCAAGTCCCTCCACCTAGTAAAAGAGATTTTTCAAACCTACCGAATCCAAACTCGTTCTGCCAATCCTTAAACCTTTGTCGCAAAATGGATTCAAGCACAGGATTCTTTGAGTTCATACTTTCGTGAGGAGCTAGGGGTTTTTGGAGTTTGCTGACAATGGTTAGGTGACCTCGAAAGTGTTCGATGCGGGTTCTACGAGCTCGCCTCCGGAGACCGGGCCGGAAAAGAGATACTACACCGGGGAGAGTGGGGCAACGCGGTAAGCTGTCGAATTCCGCTATTCAAAGCTTTCTACAAAACCGAGCATTATATATTATGGCAAATCGATACCGTGTTTGATGAAGGATTCGGCGAAGGTTACCAGGTTATAAAAGGTTTGGATGTCTGCGAAAATAGCATCATAAGTAAGAAACTAACAACGAGTAACCGCGGTCCAGTATGGGCTATTGGAAACCCCCAACATGTATAGATTCGGTCCAAGGATGACACAAGTACGGTGATATTGAGATGCAGCAGGTCTACAGAATTAGTGCCCATATTTGTCGCGCACAACAAGCCTATACGGAAGCTCGAGTGGGAACTTGCAACATCTTTGATGGGTCGCGGGAGATCAAGTATCCAGAAAGGGTATGCTTGGGGAGCGAGGGAAGTACCGTTGTAGGGGTTGATGGCGCTAGCCATGGGGATTTCGGCAATTCAGCTCAACTAGGTAAAGGGGTTGAAATAGATCTAGGTGAATAGTTCCTACATGAGGATGCTAAATTCGTGGTTAAAAGCAAAATCCTACAGCCCCACTACGACCGCCCCCGCACAACACCGCCCCCAGAGCTGGAAAGGTGGCATACCCGGTAGCAATATCAGCGGAGGAGGCGGCAGTAGTGGATCACTTCTCAGCCCCAGCATTCATTCTCGGGAGAAGTGGGGCCGGGAAAACCATCCGCTTAGTTTATAAGCAAGTAGGAAGGTATTTAAGCAGCAGGAATGATGGGGAACCATTAAGACAAGTATGTGGTAGTGGGATATCTGAGATTCGGTCATCCCCTGAGGGTGTAAGATTGACTAAACTAAAAATGATAGGTCTTACTCACGAGGTCAAAGGGATTGGGTTGAAGTTAAGAATACCGATGGATTGATTAGAGCGAAATTGGGCGAGATGTATCGGCCAGTTGAGGGTAATTATGCCAAAAACGATGATTTCGATGACAATACAAAAAAGCAATTCTTATCGCTCAGCGACACAGGTTTCCCGCTGGTATGCACTTTTCATTGCTTGTTAAGGCTTATTGAAAATAGTATTAGGTTTGTCTCCTTAGCTTAAGCTGTTACTATATACGAGGCCTACTAAACCGCCTTAGAGAACAGGAAAACAGGCCAAGCTACATGAAGATAGATAGTTCTAAATGCACCCACGTAATCGACTTCATGAAGTTCAACATCGAGTACTGGGAACACACCCGAAAATTAAAGAAGCGAATTCCGGTAGATTTAGCATTTCTCGAAATCATGGGAGTCGTCAAGGGATAGACTTCGCCAGCCACAGACTTTGAGCCTCTATCTCGCCAAGATTATTTAGGGAAGCGGTGGAGACTGGCCCCAAATTTTGCAACGGAGCAGGAGAGAGGCGCTGTCTACGACATATACGAATGGTATGAGCGGGCCAAGAAGAAGCGCGGCGACATTGATCAGGCGGATAGAATTATCAGAGTTATGAAGGCGTTGGAGGCATTCAGGTCTTCGGGGATATCTGAGGATAATGTATTCGAACAGAATACTCAAAGGATATTACACGAAATCTATGTGGATGGTTCGCACCTCACTAGCTAAAATGCTAGCTTCGGGAGGGGACTAACGGGAGGCAGAGGTCCAAGACCAGCGAACGTCAGAAATAGGTACGCTTTTGACCCTAGTGGAATACCCTCGGCGCATCCATTTCGGTATGGCTCTCTCTCTATCTGCTCTCCTTTCCACTTGGTCCTCGGTTCTCATCAGTGAACAGCGGGTGGTAAGGCCCGGTGTATCTCCAAGGACGCTCCCCCCCGGTTTGCGAATGCGAAAACCTTATTTTACGATTGCTTCAGGGGCAGCACTAGCTGCACTAGAGACCCGAAGCCAACATTGAAGCCTCCGTTGCACAACTTTAGATCCCACAAGCAGATTTTGAGCATTGCTTCCTTGGTGATGGACCTCTTGTATGGTGGTGCATGGCTCTCAAGCGCACTCTTCTGCCTTCGATCGTACTTATGGGGTGATTAAGGCTTTCCCGAATTGGTGGATGAATTACGTCCTGAAATTGGGGATGTTCCCGGTCCTAAGCCTACGCTTTATAGTAGCCGCACCCCTGCCCTAACTACTATTCTACAAAGCTAATTTTTTGGAGTTGGGGACAACATAACAGAGACCCTGAAGTTTGCAGAGAAAATAGAAACCCCTCAGAAGTCGGGTACCCGGAACAGCGAGTTCCAGGAGTATGGAGAAGTGCGTGTTATTCTAGCGCGGGATGAAGAAACATGTGATAAACTTCAAACGGTGTTTGGACGATCCTGGTTGGTATTAACAATTCTCCAGAGCAAGGGCATGGAGTTCGAGGACGTTTTACTCTATGATTTTCTTAGTACAAGTCCATACAGCGATCGGTTTAGGGTCTTGGAAGATATTTTCAAACGGAGGCATGATACGGGTAAGATTTACCCAATGAGGAGTATTACTTTGGGGGGTCTATGCCATGTACTAACCCCTTTTAATTTCAAAAGGTTCACCTCCAAGCGGCCGTTCAGACTGGGCGAGCAACGATATTGTGAGTAAACATAGACTTAAACCATAAAAAAGATGCTGATAGCGTCACAGGTCCTCTGCTTAGAATTGAAGGTAGTCCGATAATAGTTGACCCCCGGTTTCGGTCTCAATCTATTTGCTAACCCTACACGAGCGCAAAGCATCTATATGTCGGAGTGACAAGAGCTCGTAACAGGCTATGGATATTGGAGAGTAACGCACGCATCTTAAGCCCGGTGAGACGCCTTTTCAATGAAACAGCAAATAGGTTACGACCAGATCGCTACGCGCCCGACATACTAGAGATATTAACAAAACAAGATACTGGAGTATGTCCTGAAACTCCGTTGGATTATCCGCTCTGACTTTCCTAGGTTTCGGAGCTGCATAGGCGATTGTCTATAGCAAGGACGATCAGCGCTTCTCGGTGGAGAGATGGGGTATCAAATAATTGACGATCAACAATACTTTGAAGTTCGCTGGCACATGTGATGTTTTTCAAAGAACAAGGCTGATTGATTCTCTATGTTCTACGTTGCTTTGAGAATGCCGAATGTCCTCATGGTACCACATCAGCGAATGCGTATATCACCGAAGAAATTGGGCTCGCCAAGAGAGCTCACAAGCTGCTTGAAATGGCAAAACTTCATTTCATGGTGGGTATCGGAGCTTTTCGTACAAGCCGGGAGAACCGGAAAGGCAGTTCAATGCCGAAAGGAAGGGGGCCATCCAAAGGGTGCAGCCGGTGGGTAGAACCCGAGCGGAGATTTGGATATTAAAGCTTCAATAGTGCAGAAATTCTTGCCGATAATCGAGCATATGAAGACGCCGCCTGGCTTTCAGCAGAAGTTGGCTTGTTTTCAGAAGCAAGCAAGGCATATACTCAGATTAACAAACATGAGAAGGCACTCGTGGGGTATGCTCGAGGGAAAGAATTTACATCAATGTTGGTCTATCTCGAAAGGTTTATACCAGATTACTTTTCTATTTACGCTACAGAGATTAGAGCGACATAACGGTATTCGCTGACCCCCAGGGGTGACAGGTTTAAGGCAGACATTGAACCTTACTGTTGGAATTAGTATATACAGCTCTTCTATCATACTTAAAAGAATTTTGTGGGAGCGATACGATTCCAGACGAGAACGAAAAAACCGAATCTCAATCTTGTTGGACCTACTGTACTGTACAAAGGAGCAAGAAGCGATTTTGTCAAGATTTTACTTTGTGAACAAACTTTTCGACTTGCTCTATACTAACACGAAATATATGGAATGGAAGCCTACGAGGTTGGGGTCAGCACTGGGCTTCTGGGGAACTCTGTTCAGTTGCATAGCGATAAATTCTGGTTGAAAAACCCAAATCTGAGACAGGGGGCACAACTGAACCTGGTGTGTAAGTTTCTACAAGCAGAGCGTATAGCGGCCAACCCCTAGCCCGGAACCGGGGAAGACGAGTCGATCCACCCAGTGCTACGAACAGTTGCGGGGAGAGGGAGCTCGCAGATCGATTCGTTTGTCGGAATGTGGGAAGATATCAATCGAGAGCTCGACAACTTTGTTCAGTGTCGGGGTAAGTCCGGGGTAGAGGTGGGAAGGGTTGATGATGCCCAGATTACTGGCTATGTGGATATTCATGTTTGTTCCTGCGAGATATTTATGTGGTGTTCACCTCTAACTCTGCCTTAGGTAACAAAGAGTGTACACCCAAACAACGAATTCCGGCTTCCACTTGGTCATATTGAGCGCGTGCTTGAAGATTTGAGGATAATCTCTTCGCAACGGACAATATAATCTCCAGTTCAACTGTATTGTGGGATTTATGAGATGATCCGTCAGCCTGGCGAATACGTTGTCCTAGACTGGTCACCGCTCCGCGATAACTCTAAACCACGACTCCTACTTAGGCCAGTAGACATTGAATCACTCAGAAGCAGAGTCTTCGGGAATGTTTTACGGGATATCTTTCCTCCTCTTGCATCGCTCGGGGAAGGGTTGCGGATAATGTGGAGTAAAGGTCGGGGTCTCGGTTTGTTCCTCCGTTGGCACCAGGTGGGTGTAATCTCAGGTACCTGCCTCATTCAGTATAATACCTTACTTACATGAATGTAACTTAGCGGAAACCCACTCCAAGAAAGTAGGGGTAGGCCCTGTGCATCGAATTTCTGCCCTCAGACCATTGACTTAAAGTGGACTAGCTGCTGGTGAGCCTTTGCTTAATATTCTCGGAATCTTCCGCGATGATTAAGGACAATAGAAGGCCCACTGATTCCTTGCCGCATAATTGTGAGATCTTCCACTTTACTCCGCCAAGGGGCCCCGTTTCTAAAGCATTGCGGGGATTGGAGATGTTGAGGAGGAGCTCTTCTAGAGAAAATGGAGCTCAGATCGTCGTACGAGCAGAACCTTCAAGTCATGTTTGACACCAAATCCGAGCCCAAGACTCTAATGACCAAATATCGTGCGTTATACTCAGCTTTGATTGAGAATGACACAACCGAGTATCGGATAGAATCAACTTTTCGAATGGGTGTGGGAGCTTGGATGTCTTCCCTTTTGGCCCAATACCAAACATTATTATTTCTGGGTATGAGGAATTGCGTACTGAGACTTTTGCAGGCAAGAAGAGCAATATTCTAACAAGAGACAGGCTATCAAAGCCGGTGGATAGACTCCACCCAGGCGATGCGCATTCAAACAATGAACCGGGGGAACTTCAACCTCAAATATGGCTCGGAATTTGGTAATTCTTGTCAAACAGTTTGTGTCGGAGACTGAAGCCGGTGATTTTCCTGGAAGATTTGTATGTTTGGTTAACCAATTTACTATATAGTTGATCTGTTAACTTTGTAATAGTACGAAAGTATTTACAAAACCCTAGGTGCTCTAGGGAAAGCAAAAAAACACTAAATTTTTACTCAGCCCCAGAAGCCTTCCCACATCCGCTGCCTCTCTTGTGTGGACAGATTCGTTCTGGTCCGCATTCGGAGTGGTGCAGGGCAACATGATCATGACAACTGTGATGGGCATGATGATCGATTTCACTGCACATCTTGCACTCGGTTCACTGTTGGGCGTCCAGATATTCAGATGTTACGACACTCTACGATGACAAGTCTATCCTTTTGAACTGGGATCTACGGCGACGATCAACGGCGAAACGAAACGAAACGCCAAGCGCTTACACACTAAAACGATCGCACAACTCAGGAGCGTGAAAACTTTTCTCTTTTTCAACTACTACAACAACATCAACATCAACTAACGGTAAGGATAGGAGTAAATATAACAACAACGAAGTCCTCTTATCCTTCCACATAAGTGTGTCTCCCACTCTCTTGCAAACTTCAAAGCTAACAAAGGAAAGACAAAATCCCACTGCTCAGTCTCCGGGCATCCAACTTTCCGCTTTCCCTGCGGCTTTCGCGCCTTTCCATACATTCTGTCCGGCGGATGTATTAATCCAAAACTTCCGCGCACTCCTGCATCTGAAATGCTTTCCCGAAAAGCTAAAACAGGCCCAAAGGCTAAACATGCCTGAAGCCAAAACGCGTTCCCAGAACGATCCGAACAACAAACCATCGTGAGAGCATGCCGAGCAGCACCTCGCGATTTCTAACATATCCCCTTGTGGAAGGCGTGGTGGGTGAGACACTATTGGCTCGGACTGGGTATCCCCAGACATGTGGCATCTCTAAGAGATGTTCACGTGATCGCTGGAAACCCATTCACTGGCGTGTTGTATGGGCAAGATAATGAGGGAAGGCTTACTGTACTCCCGGCGGCCTCGTGCACACGCTGTGAAGCCCCCCACAAGCTGTACCATCGCTGCATTTTGCCAGCTGTCCATCACGGTGGCGTCGCCCAGCCGTATATGATCCAACATGAGCCGACTGCTTGTGGTGCACGTGGTGAGGTCTTTACTGTGCGTAATCGGCCAGTTGTAGCACACCTCAAGAAGTCGCCACAGTGTGACACCCAATGGCGTACCCTTTTTTGGTCAACACTTTGGGATACTTGGGATGCTCAGCCACTGGCATACAAGGTTGCGATTGCACTGTGGTGGACACGTGATACTGGGAGACTGGTTGGAAAGGATTACCCGTGGTGTCTGAGACACTACCAGACTGCTTCTGCGATGTCTCAGCACTTGCGGAAATCCTTGGATTGTTGGGCTAAATTGTTTGGAGAATTTACGGTGTGGGTAGATCAATTTGCTGGGGGATGGACTAATGGTGTAGGTAGATGTTGGAGGGGTTGCGAGCTGGAGATGTTGGGGAAGTGTTTTTGAATTTGTTTGTTTGTGTTTTTCGTTTGTGTTGCTTGGTTTGGGGGTGGTGTTGGCTCGCCACTAGGAGGCAATGCCGCTTAGGCCTATATACCGATTCGGTGATGACCTAGCTTAGCTTTGATAATTAGCAAATAAATGATTTGAATATAAGGAGCTAACCTTATCTTTGGTAAGGTGGTGATTAGTATTTGGAGTTTAGCACTAACAAGTTTAGATTTTCCTCGTCCGGCCCTATGAGTTTCTTATCCCTGATTCCTGGCACTGTTTGTACTTCACTTGATGAGAAGAAATTTTTGGTCTCCTTCGATTCTTGAGGGCTTCCGGTACCAGCAATGCCTGGCAAAGGTTTGTCTGAGCTTCTCTGAGATGATTATAAATGTAGAGGAAGGACCTACCGAAGATATTGCTTTAGCCAGACGAAGCGTCACCTTAATTGTTGTATGCTTTATCAACTTGGGGACTTTTTTTCCCCGACCAGGGAAATATGCAGAACTGTGGGGGAAGGCGCAAGAGGTTCGCGTTCCCACTTGTAAGGGACTTGAGAGTTGTGGCGTGCTGATTCTCTACTCAGGTTTTCTGTTGTGACGGGTTGAATGCTAGTGGTATCCACAAGCTACGAGAAGATGAACTCATAGTGCATTTGGCAGAAGTCTTCCGAGGGTATGGAGGTAACAATTTGATCCGCCTTGTGAAGGGCCACTAGGGATGAGTCGACTCGTTTTCCGGGATTCTGTTGAAAGAGAAAGGGATATCGGTAGTAAACCATCGCCCTATAAGAGGAGGAAAAAAATATCCGTCGGGAACGAACGAGAACGAAACGAGGCAGCTCACCGCAGCGCATATTTTGACCGCTTTTTGGAAACTGGATTGGCCGAGATTCCTGGAGATGAAGGAACACAGAAAGTATTTTGACCCAAGGTAACACAGTCTAAAAATTCAGGGGTGGATACGGGGGGGTAAGGATTAGATGTATTGATGACGGATCCTTGTTTTTCCATCTTTTTTCCATCTTTTCCATCCACCTTTTGCGGAGCCGTTAGATTAGCATTGAGGAGAAAGAGTTTTATGCTCCGATCCCTTGAGTCACAGAATCAAGTATCCGACCAGCCGATTTCAATATAAAGAAACAGATTCTGAAGCAGTTTGTAGGAGTGTTGGCGGAGCAATTGGGTTACTTCAGCGTTGTTCAGCCCACTCATGTTCTAAGCTAAATTTCGTAGGAAGTTTTTACTACCTTTGCCTTTCTCCCCAGCTCTAAGGGGGTGCGCTTACACTGCGCTCTACCCGAATACCGGCATATCTATCTGTTCCTCAATCCTCGGTATAGCACAATTGTACTCACAACGGAGCATGCCGGCAAAAAAAAACAAAAGCCTCATGTTTCGATTAAGTGTCATGCTACCCCTCCTCTCGAGAAAGCTTCCGGCTTGACCAAAAACCTAAGGGAGTGGACATGAAAAGTGGATAGCTTTATCCACAGGGGTCGGGCTCTACAATATTAAGTGGCCCAGGCATTCCAAGCCTATATGCCTCCTACAGGTTTGCCGAACCCAAGATGACCAGAACCTTTCTTGGCCAGGAATATTAGAAGTTAATGGAAAGGTCTATCAACATATATCCCGGTAACTCCTCATCTGGGTCTCACAATAACCCTTTCACAAAAACTATGAAGCGGTTGTACGGGTCAGTTCTCTCTCTCACGGCACCGGACGAAAACCCAGCGCCCAGTTCAAGTGAGGAAATCCTGGTGACCCAGTTTCGATAACGGACTCTGCGCTGCATCGTGACGACCCTAGACATTGGTGTTTCCAGCACAAGCACAAGGCAACGGTCACCTGGAGCAACCCTTCCAATGGGTCAAGGTTTTGTTGGGTTACCCTGGCCCATCGTTGGGTTGGATCGGGCGTATTGAGTCGGACGGGAGATAAGTCTTTCTTGGGTTGGGGCGGCGGGTTTTTCTTTTGGGGGGGGGGGCTCAGCCCAGGTTACCCAACGAACCCGACAAGTCTTCCAGGCGTCGTGGTGTCTTCCTGAGGAACCATTCCCATCGCGATGGGCGCGATTATCCGAGAATAAGAGAATCGGAGTTTATAGTCTCTAGTGGGCGAAAGGTGTTCGAAAATGTGCAATTAGGATGGTTTCTAAGGGAGGGAACACGTCATCCGGAGCTTTCAGTAGTCTCGGGACATCACTCGTTATGAATCTTCTGGCACCTTAATGCATAGACCTAAAGTAAACCCCCTAGCTCCAAGTCCACATCAATCAAGAGCTCCCCCCCCAATTTATCTCAGCTCCTTTCTAGATCGAAACAGCTGGCTAGATACATAAGGATACATAAGGATTGTCGGGGGACTGGCAAATAGTTCAGCTCTATATAGAGCGGAATATAGTGGGACCAGACTGGAATGGAGAAACTGTAGGAGAGATATGGTCACAAATTTCGTTCCCTTGTTCGGCGTCCTATCTGGGTAAGGGATAAAGACGCCGGTATAAGCAAAACACGGATCACGATCACCGCACGTCTTCCCAGCTCCCCCATGATCTATCCCTCAACAAGCATCTGTGATGACAAAGGGAAGACATTTCTAGAAGGACTTCTCCGCCAACCACCGGTAAAAGAAGCCACCCCTGACATTCCAGAAATCTCCTTTGGTTTTTTAAAAAAGCATCCACTGCTACCAACCCATGATTCTAAATCAACTAAACGTGCGCTTCGGCAGCCACGGGTTCCAACTAGAGTGATATTCGCACGGAGGGATAGGGTCATGTGCTAACTTATCACTCGCTCTGTACTACAGGTTTATACGCGCTTATCTGTTTTACCACCTTCCCCTTTAGCGAGGCCTTAGCTCCAACCCAGCTTCCGCCGAATAACCTAATACAGTAGGTAACTTAAGCGCCAGCGGAGCTTACGGAGGGATAGCACCTAAGTTTTGTAGGTTCCACAAGCGAGGTTTGCTGCCCTTAGCCCCTGTGGAACATACCGTAAAAACTGTAATAATTGGACCCGGTTTCATGTCGTTGGGCTTTCCTCTCTCAGTAAGGTCAAGAAATTTTTGTTTTTTTTTTCTGTCTCGGAGGAGGGAAAGGGCCTGTGTTTTCGCCCTGTTTTTTGCCCCCTTTCCATAGAAGGAAATTTCGGACTACATGAAACCGGGTCCAATTATTCAAGTTTTTACGGTATCCAAATAGGTCCTAATCCGGGGCTGGGATAAATCGGGAAAATGGGTTTTGTGTATGGTGATTTATATGCTAATGCTGGGGTAGCAGTGATTGAGCTTGTGGGGAGGAGCTTGGTGAAAATCTACAATCCTGGGATCGCTCGAGTATAATGGGTGGATTAACTATTTGGCGAGCTGTGCTTGCTTGGACCGGATAAAACCTTACTTTTTAGAAGATTTACAGTATTTTGGAAATAAAGCGAGCGGGGGGCAGCACAGTGGTCTGGGAACCTGGGCTCAAATCCTTCAGGGAGCTAGGACTGGTATGAAGCGTGGCTGCGATTTTTAAGGCCTACAGCCCCAAGTTAGGATTGTGGCTTCCAGTAGTCTCCCGGTAACAGGACGGCTACGGATAACCCCTAATATCAGTGTGTCTGTGCAACTTATCCCTGTCAAGCTATAGCATGCCCCTTGCATTGTTTTACCGCACTTGCCATTGGGCCGCGTATGGGGGCATCACCTCTTCTGGTATTGCGGGACACTATTGTGTAAGCAAGAGGCGGATTTTGGATGTGTCATACGCGATACCAATTGTGTTTGCAAAAGTCTTTCGATTACGGGTTACAGTACCGGTGCCCGTGGGGGCTGTGCTTACCTAGCGAGGTCCGTACGGTACCGTATCGGGGTATGACCGGCGTGGAGCTATCATATCACAGAATGCCTTTCGCCGGTGTCTGTGCCGCTAAGGGATGTGCTCAGGATAACCCTTAAAAAATGGGGGGCCTTAAAATCTAGCATTGCAGGGTCTAACTGGACCAAGGACTGGCAGCGCAGCTCGAGATCTATTTCCCTTGCACCTTTGTTCCTCATAACTGCCCATTCTCAAGTCCCTCCTCCTTGTCAACAAGGTTTTCAAGCCTACTGAGTTCAAAGCGGTTTTTATTTATTCTACCGAGCCATTAACCTCTGTCGCAAGATGGATTCAAGCACAGGATTCTTTGAGTTCATATTTTCGGAGCATCCGAAGGATTTTAAAGCAGCCTATGGATCACTGGTTCTCAAACCCTACCAGATCTTTGACCTTCTCTTGAGCGAAGAGCGCTTTACAAATTTCTTCTCAAGAATAGAAATTTATGGAAACAATCTCGCCAACCTGTTAAGTCAATTTCCTACCTTTCAGAAAGATAGCTACAGCAGCTCGTTATTACGAGAATTTATTAGAACTTTTACTGCCTCATTACTCACTGAAAGGTTCGGCGACACCAAATCCAGGAGCGTAGTTGCAAGAATTGTCGTCTCGGTGGTGAAATTATCGGATCCAAGGGCTTTAGGTCACTTTGGTATGAGATTAGGAGCTCTCCCCGGGATATTGCGGGTTTTGATTGGGGAAGGGCACATACAAAAACTAGCCCTAACTCATAAACGGTGCTTCGAAGGTCTCATTTCTGAACCGCATGCCAGGGAGCAGTTCATTGGATTGATTGTGGATCTGTGCAAGGACTGTGAAGCTCATGGGTCGAGGCCTAACAGAACCACCGACGTGGAGTTAGCGAAGTTTATTCGCACTGTTCCTTGTGAATCTTGCCCCAAAATTTCTTCCGGTTGTGGGCTCAACCAGGACTCTGAGGGGGAGCCTACGGGAGCACGGGGTGACTCTTTTCGGCCAAATACAGAGCCAAACGCCCTCGAATACCTCTTAGGTGAGCCCCTGGGGCCATGGAAGATCATTCTTTCTCAACAAGCTATGGAGGATCTGGAAGATGTGAATGATCAAGGTACCTGTTCTGTGGAGCCGGAGATTTTTGCAATTTGCTGACGCTAGATAGGAAACTTCCCGAGTGTTCAATGCAAGTTCTACGAGCTCGCCTCCGGAGACTGGGCCGGAAAACAAATACTTCACGGGGCAACGTGGGGCAACGCCCTAGGCTGTCGAATTCCGCTATTCAAAGCTTTCTACCAAACCGAGCATTATATATTATGGCAAATAGATACCGCGTTTGATGAAAGGTTCGGCGAAGATTACCAGGTTATAAAAGGTTTGATTGCCTGTGAAAATAGCCACATAAGTAGAGAACTAACAACAAGTAACTGCGGTTTAGTATGGGCCATTGGAAAGCCTCCAAATGTATGTATTTAGTCCCAGGATGGCACAGTACGATGATACTGAGATGCAGCAGATCGACAGAATTTGTGCGCATATTCGTCAGGCACAACAAGCCTATACGGAAGCTCGGGTGGGAGCTTGCGACATTATTGATGGGTCGCGGAAGATCAAGTATCCAGTAAGGGTGTGCTTGAACGGTGAGGAGAGTGGCCTTGTGAGGGTTGATGGGACTAGCCATGAGGATTTCGGTGATTCCGCTCAACTAAGTAAGGGAGCTGAAATAACCCTGCCTGAATGGTTTATATGAGGATGCTAAATTCGTGGCTAAAAGCAAAATTTTATAGTCTCACTAGGACTGTTCTGCATAATATTGCCTCTAGAGCTGGAAAGGTGGCATACCCAGTAGCCATATCAGCGGAGGAGGCGGCAGTAGTGGATCACTTCTCAACCCCAGCATTCATTCTCGGGAGAAGTGGGACCGGGAAGACCACCTGCTTAGTTTATAAGCTAGTAGGAAGGTATTTAAGCAGCAGGAATAATAATGGGGAACCATTGAGACAAGTACGTGACTGTGGGGTATCGGGGATTGGGTCATCCCCCAGGGTGTATGGTTGACTAAGCTAACAATCATAGGTCTTACTCACGAGGTCAAAGAGATTGGCGTCGAAGTTAAGAACTAATACCGATGGATTAATTAGAGCGAAATTGGGCGAAATGAGCAGGCCAGCCGAGGTTAATTACTCCGGAAATGGTGATTTCGATGACAATACAAAAAAACAATTCTCATCGCTCAGCGATGCGGATTTCCCGCTGGTATGCACCTTCGATTACTTGTTAAGGCTTATTGAAAATAGTATTAGGTTTGTTGTTCCTTATATCAAGCTGTTACAATATAGGAGGCCAACTAAACCGCTTTAGGGAGAAGGAAAACAGGCGAAGATACATGAAGATAGACAGTTCTAAATGCACCCGCGTAATCGACTTCATGAAGTTCAACATCGAGTACTGGGAACACCTGCCCCCAAAATTAAAGAAGCGAATTCCGGTAGATTTAGCATTTCTTGAAATCATGGGAGTCGTCAAGGGATCGGTTTCGCCAGCCACAAACTTTGAGCCTCTATCTCGCCAAGATTATTTAGGGAAGCGGTGGAGACTGGCCCCAAATTTTGCAACGGAGCGGGAGAGAGGCGCTGTCTACGACATATACGAATGGTATGAGCGGGCCAAGAAGAAGCGCGGCGACATTGATCAGGCTGATAGAATTATCAGAGTTATGAAGGCGTTGGAGGCATTCAGGTCTTCGGGGATATCTGAAGATAATGTATTCGAACAGAATACCCGAAGGATATTAGACGAGATATATGTGGATGGTTCGCACCTCACTAGCTAAAATGCTAGCTTCGGGAGAGAACTAACGGAAGGCAGAGGTCCAAGACCAGCGAACGTCAGAAATAGGTACGCTTTTGACCCTAGTGGAATACCCTCGGCGCATCCATTTCGGTATGGCTCTCTCTCTATCTGCTCTCCTTTCCACTTGGTCCTCGGTTCTCATCAGTGAACAGCGGGTGATACAGCCCAGTGTATCTCCAAGGACGCTCTTTTCCGGTTTGAAAATGCGAAAGCCTTATTTTACGATCGCTTCAGGGGCAACACTAGCAGCACTAGAGACCTGAAGCCAACATTGAAGCCTTTATTGCACAACTTTAGATCCCACAAGCAGATTTTGAGCATTGCTTCCTTGGTGATGGACCTCTTGTATGGTGGTGCGTGGCTCCCAAGCACACTCTTCTGCCTTCAATCGTACTTATGGGGTGATTAAGGCTTTCCCGAATTGGTTGATAAATTACGTCCTGAAATTAGAGATATTCCCGGTCCTAAACCTACTCTTTATAGTAAGCGCACCTCTGCCTAAATCGCCATCTTATAAAGCTAATTTTTGGAGTTGGGGACAGCATAACGGAGATCCTGAAGTTTATAGAGAAAACGGAAAACCCCCGGGGATTGGATGCCCAGAACAGCAAGTTCCAAGAATATGGAGAAGTGCGTGTCATTCTAGTGCGGGACGAAGAGACACGTGATAAACTTCGAAAGGAGCTTGGAAGCTCTTGGTTGGTATTAACAATTCTCCAGAGCAAGGGCAGGGAGTTCGAGGATGTCTTCCTCTATAATTTCCTCAGTACAACCCCGTACAGCGATGATTTGGATATCTTGGAAGAGCTTTTCAAAAGGAGGCATCATTCTGGTAAGATTTGCCCAATAAAGAATATTAGATAGGGGGGAGGGTCTACGTCATGTGCTAACTCCTTGTAACCCCAAAAGGTTCACCTCCGAAAGACTATCCAGACTAGGCAAGAAACAATATTGTGAGTAAATTTAAATAATGACTTAAATCGTGGAAGAGATAGTAATAGCGTCACAGGTCCTCTGCTCAGAATTGAAGGTATTTTGATAATAGTCAGCTTCTGGCTGGGTACAGTACTTGTTTGCTAATCCTACCCGGTTGTGAAGAATTTATATGTCGGAGTGACTAGAGCTCGGAACAGGCTCTGGATACTGGAAAATACCACACGTGACTTGGGCCCGGTGGACCGCCTGTTCAATGAAACAGCGAATCGGTTGCGACCAGATCTCTACTCACCCTCCATACTGCCGGTGGAGATCCTAACGGAACAAAATATAGGAGTATGTCCTGAACCTCTGTTGGATTATCCGCTCTAACATCCCAAGGCGCCGGAGCCTCATAGGCGATCGCCCCTAGGAAGGACAATTAGCGCTTCTCGGTGGAGAGAAATGGGGTATCAGATGATTGATGATCAACAATACTCTGAAGTTCGCTGGTACATGTTACGTTTTCAAAGAATAAGGCTGATTTGTCTCTTTTAGGCTCTACGTTGTTTTGAGGAGGCTAAATATCCTCCTGGCATTGCATTGGCCAATGCACACATTAATGAAGAAATCGGACTCACCAAGAGAACTCCTGAGTCTCTTGAAGTGGCTAACCATCATTTCATGAAGGCATCGGAACTATTCCTACGAGCCGGTAGCGTCGCGAAGGCGGTTCAATGCCGGAAGGAAGGAGGCGATCTGAAGGGTGCAGCAGGTGAGCAAATCCCAGAGGAGTATTCGAATATTGAGGCTTAAATTATATAGAAATTCTTGATCTGAATGGTGCATATGAAGATGCTGCCTGGCTTTTACCAGAACTTGGCCTGTTTTCGGAAGCAGGCGAGGTATATGCAAAACTTAATAAACATGGGAGGGCGCTCGCGGGGTATGCTCGGGGGAAACAATTTGAATCGATGTTGCACTATCTCGAAAGGTTTATAACAATCTCCTTTTCTACTTAGTTCTCGGCTCTCATAATGGCATAATGGGATTGACTAACCACCAGGAACAACAGGTTTGAATCAGAAATTGAGCCTTGTTGTCGGAAACAGTATATACATCTCCTCTACTTGAAAGAATTTGGAACGAGCGATACGATTCCGGGCAAACTTGAAAAGAGGGCTCTCAATCTTATTGGATCTACAAAGGAGCAAGCAATAGTTTTCTCACGATTTTACTTGATGAACAAACTCTTCGACCTGCTCAGTTCTAACGGTAAACACATGGAAGCCTACGAGGTTGGGGTCAACTCTGGGCTTCTGGGGAACTCCGTTCAGTTGCTTAGAGATAAACTCTGGTTGAAAAATCCAAATCTGAGACAGGGGACACAGCTAAACCTGGTGTGTAAGTTTCTACAAGCAGAGCGTATAGCGGCCAACCCTTGGCCCGGAACCGGAGAAGGCGAGCAGATCCACCCAGTACTACGAACAGTTGCGGGGAGAGGGAGCTCGCAGATCGATTCGTTTGTCGGAATGTGGGAAGATATCAATCGAGAGCTCGACAACTTTGTTCAGTGTCGGGGTAAGACCGGGGTAGAGGTGGGAAGGGTTGATGATGCCCAGATTACTGGCTATGTGGATATTCTGGTTCGCTCCTTTGAGATGTTAGTACGGTATTCACCTCTAACTCCGCGATAGGTAACGAGGAGTATATATCCAAACAACGAATTCCGGCTTCCACTTGATCATATCGAGCGCGTACTTGAAGATTTGAGGGCAATCTCTTCGGATGGGACGATTCCATCTTCAGCTAAACTTTATTGCGGAATATATGAGATACCTCGTCAGCCGGGAAAATACACAGCCCTGGACTGGTCTCCACTCCGTGATAGCTCTAAACCACGACTCCCACTTAGGCCAGTGGATATTGGCTCACTCAGGGGCGGAATCTTAAGGAAGATTTTACGGGATATCTTTCCTCCTCTTGCCTCGCTCGAGGAAGGGTTGCGAATAATGTGGATTGAACGTGGGGAGCCTAAATTCGTGCTCCCACTGACGCTGGGTATGTGTAATCTCGGGCGCTCCATCTCGATCTGGTATAATGCCTTACTTACTTGAATGTAACTTAGTCGAAACCCACAAAAAAAAAGTAGAGGTAGGTCCTGTGTGTCGAAATTACGTTCTGGGACTACTCACTTACAGCGGGCTAGTTGCTGGTGCACCTCTGCTTAATATTCTCGCAATTTGCTGCAATGATCAAGTGCGCTAGACGGGCTAATGATTCCTTGCCGCATACTTGTGAGATATTCTACCCTACTCCAATAAGAAGTTTTCGTTTCTAACGTAATGCAGGGGATTGGAGATTTTGGAGAGGAGCTCTTCTGGAGCAAATGGAGTTCAGATCCTCGTGCGAGCAGAACCTTGGAGTTCTTTTTGACACCAAGTCTAGGCTCAAGACTCAAATTACAAAATATCGCGTATTGTGCTCAGT
The DNA here is from genome assembly GCA_003182015.1 of Tuber magnatum. Classification (NCBI taxonomy): domain Eukaryota; kingdom Fungi; phylum Ascomycota; class Pezizomycetes; order Pezizales; family Tuberaceae; genus Tuber; species Tuber magnatum. The sequence continues at coordinate 1,764,630 of PYWC01000021.1, read as the reverse complement.
TTTGAGTGATAGTGACACAACAGTGTACAGGATAGAACCTGCCGTTCAAATGGGTGTGGGGGCTTGTGTGTCTTCGCTTTTGGCTCAATACCAAACATCGTTATTTCTTGGTATGTGGAATCGTACACGGGGATTTTTGCACACAAGCATAGTCGTGTTCTAACAAGCAACAGACTATAGAGGCCAGTGGATGAAAGCCTTCCGAGCAATGCGCACTCAATTTATTGACAGGAGGTGCCCTGGCTTCAAATATGGCTCGGAAATGGTAACTTTAGTCAATCGGTTCGTGTCGGAGACTGAAGCCGGTGATTTTCCTGGGAAATTTGTATGCTTGGTTCACCCACCTGCCCTACAGTTAATTTGTTAACTTTAACATAGTGCGAAAATGTTTACGAGATCCTAGGTGCTCTTGAGAGGCTCAGAAACTCACTAAACTTTTACTCACCCTCCGTTATTTCACTTTACGAGGAATTGGCCATAGCTTTGGTAAGAGGGTGATTGGGGTTTGGGGTTTAGTACTAACGAGTTTAGGTTTTCCTGGTACGGCCTTATGAGTTTCTCATTCCCGATTCCTGGCATCGTTTGTATTTCAATAAATGGGAGCGAAAACAGAGGTCACCCTCGCTTCTGGAACGCTTCTTGTACCAGCAGTGCCTAGCCAAAGTCTGTTTGAGCTTCTGTGAAATGGTTATAAACATAGAAATAAGGCGTACCAACGAGCTTGCTTTGGCCCGACGAAGTGTCAACTTAATCGTTGTATGCCTTATCAACTTGGTGGCCTCTTTTCCCCAACCACGGGAATATCTGGAATTGTGGCGGAAGTCACAAGAGGTTTGCTTCTCCACTTAACATGGACTTTGGAGTTGCAGCGCGCTTATTCTGTGCCCAGGTTTTCTACTGTGACGGGTTGAATGCTAGTGGTATCCGGGAGCTGCCAGCAGATGAACTCATAGAATATTTGGTAAAAATCCTCCGAGAGCACGGGAGGGACGATTCAATCCGCCTTGTCAATGGCCACCAAGGATGTGTCGACTCGTTTGCTGGGATCCCGTTGAAAGAAAACGAGATCTCGGTAGTAAGAAGCCGCCTTATGGAAGAGAAACAAAGACATCTGTGGGGGATGAGCAAGGACAAGTGCACAAGGCAGCTCAACGCCGCATATATTTTAACAGTCTTTTGGAAACTGAACGGGCCGAGATATGTGGAGAGGATGAAGGGATGCAGACAGCGCCACGCCGCCCGCGTTTTGTCGGCTTTTTGGAGACGGAATGGGCCAGGATTCTTGGAGAGGATGGAGGAGCGCAGAAGGCGCAACGCCGCGTATATTTTGACAGTTTTTTGGAAACTAAATGGGCCGAGATATGTGGACAAGATGAAGGGGCGTAGGCAGCGCAACGCTGCACGTATTTTGACGGCCTTTTGGAAACTAAACGGGCCAAGATATGTGGAGAGGATGAAGGGGTGCAGACAGCGCCATGCCGCCCGCGTTTTGTCGGCTTTTTGGAGACGAAATGGGCCAGGATTCTTGAAGAGGATGGAGGAACGCAGAAGGCAGCTCAAGGCTGCACGTATTTTGACTGCCTTCTGGAAACTGAATGGGCCGAAATATGTGGAGAAGATGAAGGGACGTAGACAGCGCAACGCTGCACGTATTCTGACGGCTTTTTGGAGACGGAATGGGCCAGAATTCTTGAAGAGGATGAAGGAACGCAGAAGGCAGCTCAAGGCTGCACGGAATTCGACACCTTTTTGGAAATTTAACTGGCTGAAGGTTTTCCGGAGAAGATGAAGGAAAGCAGGAGGTACTCTTTCCCGAGGTATAAACTGTCTAAAGGTTGTTGTTTGCCGGCGGATATGAGAGGATGAAAAATTGAACGTCCTGATGGTGGATTTTTATTTTTCCATTTTTTTATTTCCGACTTTTGTGGGGCCGTTAGGTTGGGTTAGCAATGAGGAAAAGAGGTTTATGTTTCAATCTCTTGAGTCATAGGATTTAATATCCGGTTCCCCTCCTATTTCGCTGTCGCTCATAGTCGGTGGAAGCAAGTGTGATGCCCAAAAAAACATATTCAATTTTAATAGTTATATATAATTTTATCCCCCAAATACATAACATATTCTATTGAGATAGTCCAACAGCTGTTAGTACTAGTAGCATTGATCCTCAATTGCTAGTTATTGAAGATGGAGCTGAAGAGGTGGAGATTACAAGGAGAGAACCATCTGAAGAGGGACATGCAGAACATATGGAAATTGGAAATAGTGAGACTGATAATGATGGAATGATGGTAACGGTTTGGCTGAAGAATCAGATTCTGATCCTTCATGTCTATCATATGACTCTATTACAAAGAATGCTGATTTTGTAGCATTCAATTAATACTTTGTATCTTATATGTAAATATACTGTTAAAATTGAATGTGTTAAAAAAAAAGAAGAAAAAAATGTGGGGCGTCACACTTGCTTCCATGTCACACTTGCTTCCACCGACTATAAGCGATAGCGAAATAGGAGGGGAACTGGCTATTAGTATCTTATCCACTCGTTTTAACATGAACTAATCCTGAAGGAATTTGCTTGAATGTTGGTGAAAGTGAACTGGTCAACATCGGGGTCGCTCGGAAGCCCTCTGCGGTGGTTTGGTAAAAGGCATTATCAATCTCGAAGCTGTTACAGCCTTTTGTTTCCTCCCTAGTTTTATTAAAATGCACTCTTACTACCCTCTCCGTGAACACAAGCAGGTCTGCCTATATTCTAATTTTGGTACAATTCGATCGCGCTCGCTCCCGAAAATATTGACAGGGGGGGGGGGGGGG
>PYWC01000021.1:1744037-1760993 GCA_003182015.1 Tuber magnatum | reverse complement strand
AGGGAAGGGTTAGTTTGGGACAGCGCTTGTGGTGGAGGACGATGAGCTTGAGGCGGAGGCAGAGAGGTTTTTGAGTAGCAAGGGAGTAAGAGCATGATACCGTACCTGTGGGCGGGGCCTTGTAGGCTAGTTGCGGGAGAGGCCGGACGATCCGTACCTAGGACATATACCATAGGCCGAGATTGAAAAAGTTTTGGGAAAAAAAAAGAGGGGCCGAGCGACACCCATTTGCGGTAGCTAGGGTTAGAACACGGATAAACGTGTTTTGTGCCCGTTTTTCGTATGCAGGAAAAAAGTCTGGCGACACCCGAGGTGTGATAGACAATAAACTCAGACACTTGTGGTACCCGAGCGCGTCGCCAGACTTACAAGTACAGTACCCTTGTACCCTAGCACAGAGTTGTCCACAGCAAGGCGAGAGTGCTTGTACGGTACTGTATGATGCCGGACAACCCTTATGGGAGAGGCATTATTTCTGTGATGTTATGGGAATTTCTGCTTTCAAATGGCCTGGCTTTTCCGTAGGATACTGTGCCCTTAGAGAGCGATTTTTTCTCCTCTCAACCCCAACTTTTAGTATCATGCCAATACTTGGGCCCGGGTCATAGAGGGGTCCGTTGAGAGGTCAGTATTTAGAGAGCTAGGCTGGTGGGATAATAAAGCTGCCTGGGAGACTGGGGGTAGATATCTGCGATACCCTATCGGGGCTGTTAACTTGATATTTTAGGGATACAAAGTTTACTTTCATCACAGGACACACGATCGCGGCGGTTCGGCTTTGCCGGTACAGCTCGCACACTACATCTGCAACGGCGTGAGACATTGTCAGCTCAGCGACCCCACTCTTTCCTGAGGTGTGATCACCCGGCCCGGCGCGAGTCGTGCGCGGGAGGGTTATTCTACGGCCGCAGATATTCGACGATATGGCTAGCGACGAGTCTCAGGACTTGATATCTTATCACTCTAATTCACCTCGGCGTTTCGGGAGACAGCGATGCTTAGCAGTAATGCTACCGCTCTGTTGGAAAGCATTCACTCAAACATAGTTCCACTAAATATAGTCGGTTCTCGGGAAACGAACTACCCGACCACCTCTATTCTGCTCATCTTTGAGCTCTCGCAGGGGTTTACCTATCTCAATTCACTCTGCTTTACCTATTACCGAGAATCATGCGTGGCATTGCTAAGATCGAAAGAAAACATATCTGCCTTTTTTTCCAATTGAATCCCGTTTGCGCTACTGCAGATTAACTTATGACCCCGCAAATCTGTATGCCTTCCTGTTATAGGCATTCTGCTCCTGGTGTCGGGGGTGGCAAAGAGAACTTTCCTTAAATTTACGTCGTTGATCTCGCCGTGCAATATTCTCGAATTCAGGCGATACGAGTCGGAACAGCACCTATCGGATTCTTAATGGGAATAAAAACGGTTTCAACATTTCCAACAGTTATAATAACACTGGATGCATATTTATAACGGATGCGAGCTCAGAGATTCTTTCGTGGCTCTCCCCGCTGAAGCCCAGGAGGAGGCATGGCAGCTTGCGAGAGGGCCGATCCAGCGGCATAGGAGACTGGCTGCAAAATACCACCGAATTCCAAAAAAGGCGCAGTGACTGTGACGAACCATTCTAGGCGACCCTGTTCCGTTACGGCGCCCCAGGCGTGGGGAAGACGTTCATGAGGTATTACTGGCCGATTCTCCGCAAACAACTGCGTTTTTCTAATCACCCGCAAGAATAATAGTTCTCTCGTTATAGATACTCTGTGCGATGGGAATATCGGTCGAGATATCGGAGTCGCATGTCTGTATTGCGATTTCCTAGACCAAAAGGCACAGGTGACGGCGATCTTGGTCGGTGGATTTCTTAGGCTGTGTTTGGCGGGAACGGTAGGCGGGTCGACCGTTCCGTTCACAGATGATTTTAGCTGGAGAAAGGGTTGTCCTGGCACCTTCAGAACGGAAGGAAACGGTCGTTGCCAAACACTCCCTTAAACAATTCGTGGTAACCGTGCCAAGGTTCCCGCCATTTCGAAAGACGCTAGGCGACCTTCGAAGATTGACGGCACTCCTACGGAGTGCCGGACAGTTCAACGAGATGGACAGCTCAACGGAACTAGACTAAGGCTATCATCTTTCTTCCCTCACAACCACCTCCTGTTCCACCATACCTCATTATGTCTGCTGAAGCTTACTCCACAATTGAATTCTGAATCCAAGAAGCCATTGAGGTGCTCAACGGAGAAGGAAATCAGAATGTGGCTGCTATTGCACAGGAGTTTGATGTCTCTAAAGAACGCCTGCATGCATGATGGAACAGTCAGCAATCTCGTCAAGAATGAGTTTCACCAAATAGGAAACTGATTGAAGCCCAAGAGATGGGTTTATGTTAGTATCTAAATCAATTGAATGAGATAGGAATTCCACCACACTACCATCTCATGAGCAAATATGCAAACTCAATCCTCCTCCACACATATTCAGATCCCACAACTATACCACCCAGTGTCAGTGAGAAGTGGATTTGCCAGTTGTTCTCCCAACATCCCAAATACAAGATCCAGAAACCGAAGTCTTTTGACGTGGGTTGAAAAAGCTCTCATAATAGTGATGATCGGTGTGATTGGTTTCTTCGATATAAGAAAGTGACTAAAGAAAAGAGGATTTTGGATGTCAATTCCTATAATATTGACAAAACAGGATTTAGAATTGGGATTGTGAAAGACCAGTGGATAGTAACTCAGGAACCAACACATCTGATGTATATAGCTGGTTTAAGTTATCATGAGTTAGGAACAGTAATCGAAACTATCAGTAGTGATGGTGGGGTACTTTCTCCCATGGTTGTTGTTCCCAGCATACTTTGTATGGAAGATTGGTATTTGCAGACTGATCAACATGGTGATGTCCTTGTGAGAGTTTCAGAAACAGTGTATTTGAACAATATGACTGCCATGGACTGGGTTCACCGTTTTGAAAAGTGCTCCTGTCACAAGCAAGTTCGAGCTTGGAGATTGCTTCTCCTCGATAGACATGATTTACACTGCACAAGAGAGTTTATACAGTTTTGTGAAGATTACAAGATTTTACTCTTTTGTTTTCCTTCTCATTGTACTGATTGATTATAGTCACTGGATATGGTTGTATTCTAGCCTTATAAATATCACCATGTAGATGCAGTTGATTTGGCTACATGAAGTAGGTGTTCTGAGTTTAACAAGATTGAATTTTTGAATGCACTCAACTCAATCTGTTCTCTTACATTCAAGCCTACAACAATTTGCTCTGCCTTCCAAAAGACAGGATAGATTCCTTTTAATTCTAATATTGTACTGGAGAAGCTCATAGAGCAGGAATTCCAGAATGTTAAAACTCTATCCACACCTCTGCTACAGGTGGAAACCTGTAATTGGGGTTGTGCAAGGGAGAGGGACCTAAAGGTTGTGACCATACTGAACAACTTTAGACTTATTGTCAAAGGTTTATACAGAAATATAAGAGTAAAGAAAATAGTAAAACTTAATATTGTTAAGCCAAACGTTTCACTCAATTAAGGTCACTCAATTAAGGTTACAAAAAGATGTAAATTGTGTTGCAGTAGAAGAGTTCTTGCGTAGATTTAAGTAGTCACAATTTATGTCAGGAACTTGCGCATTAGTTTACTCCAACTCTTTGATCAAACCCTCTTCCACTAAAGGTTGTTTGGTACTTCTTCCACATTCCCGTAGGTATGCATGTGTCAACACGTTCTAGTCAGTGACCTCCTTATGCAGTTCAGTTTCTGCAGTCTATCTCAATAATGGCTGCAGGAGTGAAAATGTCTTTGCATCTGTTTCTTGCTAGTAACTAACAGTCAAGACACATGAGATGGTCTATGAATATACGAACACCTTCCTATATGCAGTTCATCTGTATAAGTCCCAATTGACTACTCTAGTCTATACATTCTATCTACTTCTATTGAGTCAAGAGCTTATGGTGTAATGACCCAGCATACTTGAGCTATGGCAGCCGGAACCTATATCCATGCAGGCAGCCAGGAGGTGAACTGGTAGGAACTGGCAAGCAAGTAAGTACTTGACCTATGGAGACCCAATGGCCCACACTCTGAGATGAACAGAAATAGCTGGCAATGGTACTTGAGCACTTGGCTACACCCAGGAGCGGTATCAGCATACTTGGAGACCTCTAAAGGGGCAGTTGCTCCGCTCAGCTGGGTAACTGGAGAAAGGTTAAAAGTGTCTATCACCAGCAATGGAATAGACAAGGTAATAGGGTAAAGTCACCTTGTCTACTGGACAAGGTTACCCTACCCTCAGGATCAGGTTACCCTACCCTCAGGATCAGGTTACCCTACCCTCAGGATCAGGCTACCCTACACTCTAGATCAGGTTACCCTACTCTCAGGATCAGGTTACCCTACCTTTAGGATCAGGTTACCCTGCCATGGGGCTTGAGTTACCGTGCCTAAAGTACAGAGTTACCCTACCTTTCAACACGAAGTCTCTTGGGGAGTTCGAGAAAAATGACTGGAATGTTTGTTACATGAAGCCATACATAATACTGGATTCAGGGTTCTGGAGGATACTATTGGGTGACCTATGCAGTTCTGAAGAAGCTGTAAATTGGTGATATTATTCCTATCATGCCCTTCCAGCCCCACTGTGAGGCCCGGACATCATGGGCAAATGGTTATGCAGTTGTTTGCAGTATAGTAAAGAGGTATCTTTGGAGACCTGCTTGCAACACTGTATATGTTGCTGCCGTCTGGTCAACAGTAAGCTGTTCGCAGGGGATATAAGGAGGCATAGGGTGGAAGGTGGAGTACCTCCTCCAAGTTGTTCGAAGTAACATGGACCAAAGCTGACAGAGGTAATGGGAGTTAACTGTGGGGGTCCCAGGGTGCCTGGGGGAGTTTTACACCTACCAAGCCCGAACATGTCTCCAATGTCATAAGGTCTGTAAGGGAAGTGTAGAGACACTAAAAGCATGATTCCTACCACAGCTAAGGTGGATCCAAGGTAGTGGTCATGGGTAGTGCCTATTGGATCACTCCCGGACTGTAATGGGGGCACCCCTAGGAAGATGGATCCCAAGGTTGCGACCACATCAAACAACCTCAAACTTATCACCAAAGGTTCACACAGATGTAAGAGTAGAGTAAATGGTGAAACTTAATATCATTAAGCCTGACGCTTCCCTCAATTAAGGTCTCGAGAGGATTGATTGTTGGAGTAGGAGGGTTCTCGCATAGACTTTCAGGTAGTTTTATCTTGTACCAGCAACTCCCCAATCAGTTTACTCCAACTGTTCGAGCACACCCTTCTCTGTTAAGAGCAGTCCGACACATCTCCTGGTACCCCCTTTGGGGATGCATGTGTCGACACACTCTAGTCAGTGTTCAGCTTATGCGCTTATCATTTCTGCGGTGCATTTCCATTTTGCCCACCGGAGTGAAAACTTTTTCACATCGGCATCTTGCCAGTGGCTAACAGTCCAGACACCTAATGAACTAGACTATCTATGAAACACTTCCCATATGCATTGATCCCTACCTGGGCCCCGAAGCTACCGTGAGCAGTTTATCTATCTTCTATTTACGATTGTCGGGCTCCCGGTGTCTTAAGTGGAATACGGTGGTCTCGGAGTGATCCAATGGGCGATACCCATGACCACTACTCCGGATCTACCCTACCTGTGGTAGAAATCATGCTTTTAGTGTCTCTGCACTTCCCTTTAAGAGCCTATGGTGTTGGAGACACTTTTGGGCTTGGTAGATGTAAAACTCTCCCAGTTGCCCTGGCACCACCCAGGACTACCTGCGGGACCTCCACGGTTGACACCTGTTAACTCTGTCAGTTCTGGTCCATTTTAGTCTGAACAACTTGGTGGAGGTACTCCACCTTCCACGCTATGCTCCCTTATATACCCCGCGAACAGCCTATAGTCGACCAGATGGCAGCAGTGTATATGGTGCTGCAAGCAGGTCTGCAAAGATTCCTCTTTGTTAGACTGCATACAACTAGACAACTGTTAACCCATGACATCCAGGCCTCAAGGCGGGGCTGCAGGGGTATGATAGGAATAATGTCTCTAATTTACAGCTTCTTCGGAGCTGCATAGCTCACCCCATAGCCTGTCCCAGAATCCCAGATTCCAGTATTATGCATGGTTTCACGTGACAAACATTCCGATCATTTTTCCCAAACTTCTCGAGGGACTTCATATTGAAAGGTAGGGTAACCCAGGACTTTGGGCAGGGTAACCCAAGCCCCATGGCAGGGCAACCTGGTCCTGAGGGTAGGGTAACCTTGTCCAGTGGACAAGATGACCTTTTTCTGTTACCCTATCTATTCTGTTGCCGGAGATAGACACTTCTGACCTTTCTCCAGTTACCAGGCACATCTGAGTAACTGCCCCTTCCGAGGTCTCTAAGTACATGGACACCGCTCCCGGGTCTACCCAGGTACCTACATACCTGGCCAGCTAATTCTGTCCATTCTTGGAGCCCAGGCTATCGGGTCTCTGTAGGTCAAGTACTCACTTGCCTGCCGGTTCCTACCAGTTCGCCTCCTGGCTATCTGTATGGGTGTAGATTCCGACTGCCATAGCCTATGTAAGCAGGGTTGTTACATCACTCCCCTCTTCTCTACGGTCTCTCCTGGACTGTTAGCATCATCTCTTATTTCCCCGACTCAATTCCCTCAACACCCTATAGTCCCTGGCCTTGGATGGACACCTTTGATGGAAATCCAGAATGTCCTGTAAGCTTGTCTCTTCTAGCATCTCATAGGGCTCCGATGAATTCTCCTCTGCTCCATAGCCTTTCTATGAAACCAGGTACTGGACGAAGTGTGATGGGAACTTCCCCTTTGCTCCACCATACTATTGACTGTTCACAACAGCTTCTATAACTTAACTTGGATCCTTGTCCATCAGTTCTGTGGTAGGGACTTCCTTGACCCTATCTCATCCCGGATCCTCGCCATAAGGTTCGAGTAAGGTGACATTTGAAACTAGGTGGATGCTCTATCTGGGGGACAGTTGGAGTTCATAAGCTCGGGTACCCACCTGACATTTGACCACAAAAGTGCGAAACATCTGGTGGTCCATCTTCTCTATCGGACGCTTCGTACAGATTTTCTTTCGGTTTAAGATCCCACTATCCGCTTCCTTCACCTGCCCAGCCACCACAAACTCCGAGGTAACCTAGTCTAGTAATAGCAGTCTTTTCTGGTCATGCCATTTCCGTTGCCTTTCCTGTGCCCCTTGGATTGTTTCTCGCATCTCTTGCCAGGTTCCTTCCCATTCCTTAACCAAGAGCCCACTGCTAAGATGTATTTCTTGAATATCAGCCATGACACCCGACCAGTTTGTGCATGGGTTAAACCCATAATTGATCTCGAACAGTGACAACCTGGTAGATTCCGATGTCAAGGTGTTGTATGCATACTCTGCAAGGGGTAGTAGCGAAACCCAGCACCCTGTTGATAGGAACAGTAGCTACGCAAATACTGCTCCAGTGTCTGATTAACCCCCTTGGTTTGCACATCAGTCTCAGGGTGGAATGCAGTCTACACATTTAGTTTCACCAGCAACAAGTACATTAGACTCATCCAGAACTTGGATGTGAATCGGCTATCTCAGTCGGAGATGATTGACTCTGGAAGTCCATGCAGGCACCAAACTTCCTTCCGGGATATCAAGGCAAGCTTCTTGATCGGTACCTCCGTGGTTAGTGCTATGAAATGTGCCATTTTCGAGAATCTGTCTACTATGACCCAGGTCTTGGTATACCCTTCTGACTCTGGCAGCGCTACAATGAAGTCTATTGATATCGCTGTCCAAGGTTGAATAGGAACATCAATAGCTTCTAGTAGACCAAACTTCTTGTGCCTGATAGACTTATTTCTTTGGCATGCATCACATGTTCGCACATAGTTGGTGATGTGCTCGTCCATTTTAGGCCAACAGATGTTAGCCCAACCCTACCAATAGTTTTGAACTCCCAAAGTGTTCCGCGATTCGGGAGTCATGTTCAGCCTCCATGATTATCTGCTTCAGATTCTGACCATGCGGAACATACCACCTGTTCTTGTACAGGAGTAAGCCCTTTTCCGTCGTGTAGTGTTGGTCAACCTTTTTGTCACTGGCAGTTATTGTCTTCAGGATTCTTAATTATTCCCAGTTTTCTTTTATCACTACCCACAGTTGATCCAAAAAGGAAGACTGGAGCTGAAACCCTTGGCATACATGCAACACCTGTGGTCACAAGATGTCCCATTCCTGGCTCCCAACCTACTGTCTGGGGTGAAAAAATGACTGTGGCGGAAAATCACTCCCTCCTTCAAGGCAGTAGTTCCTACACTGCAACAAAGTATCTGCCTTCTCATTCAACCACCCTTCTCGGTAAACCACCTTGAAGTTAAATAGTTGCAGGAACTCAGCCCAGTGGTGCTGCCTTCGGTTAAGGACCTTGGTACTATTGAAGTACTCCAAATTCTTATGATCCGTATAGATCACCAACTAGTCCATTACCAAGCATAGCAGATCATCCCATTTCTTGAAGGCTGCCATGATGGCAGTCATTTCCTTGTCATGGACATTGTAATTAATCTCTACTAGGTGGAACTATCGACTATGATAGGCTACTTGTAACCTGTTCGGGCTGGGCCCTAGTCAAGTAGCAGTACGATAACAGCGGATGGCTTCTTGATCAACAAGGAGTGAGCGCTGCTTACTAAAGGAGTCTTCGAACGGGGTGTAATTGGAAATCAAAGAAGTAACCGTTCAACCAAGTACATTAAGAATACTGTCTGTCGAAGTCTGCTGTTTCCATTATGGAAATTAGCGGTCTCTAAATAGTGCATACAGCTTATCTCCAGTATGCGCGATATTATAAAACATTATGTGTATCAACTGATAGCACACGAAACAATACTATTATCAAATGATACTGTGAAACCAAACATAAAACATTGTCTGTATCAACCGATAGTATGCGAAACAATACAAGTATCAAATGATACTGTGACACCAAACATAAAGCTATAACGTATTACTCATACCAGTTACACCACTGAATGCCATCTCTCATCTTTATAGAACTGGAAGAGGACAGTGTTAGGTGGTAGCCGACTCTAAGGACAAGCGAGTCTGGACTAAGGCCCGATACATGACAAAGTGATTGCTAGGAAGGCTCACTTAAAATGTCAAGAGGAAATGTAGATTGGTATCGTAGAACAAAGATATTGATAAGATCTCTTCTCCATCGCTGATGATCTTTCTAAAAGCGCGGGAGGCATCTCGGTATTTATATTCCGCGTCTGGGTGTTTGCGGCCTATCTATTCCTTCCACTTTTTTCTGTGCAAACTTTGTAGACCCTGAAAACCTTTACCATGCTTGACTCTGATTCTTCCGGACTGTGGGGAGGGTGTCCCACCTCTCTTGTAACGTGTTCGGGCTTGGCCCTAGTCACGTAGCGGTATGATAGGAGCAGATGGCTTCGCGATCAACACGAAGCGAGCGCTGCTTGCTAAAGGAGGCTTCGAGCGCGGTGTAATAGGAGATCAAAGAAGTAACTGTTCAACCAAGGATATTTAAGAATACTGTCTGTTGAAGTCTGCTGTTTCCATCGCGGAAATCAGTGGTCTTTAAATACAGCTTATCGCTTATCTCCAGTATGAGCAGTATTGCAAAGCAATGTGTGTATCAACCAATAGCACATGAAACAATACTAGTATCAAACGATACTGTGAAACCAAACATAAAACAATGTGTGTATCAACCGATAGCACACGAAACAATACAAGTATCAAACAATACTGTGAAACCAAACATAAAACAACCTAGTACCCGTACCGGTTACACTCCCAAAATAAAATAACAATTTCATCAAATAAAACAACCTAATAAATCGTAATAGCTGGTAAATACGCTATTCTCCTGAAAGTCTGCCTAGGACCCATCCTCATGGTCATTGCTATCGTGCAACAATCTCAAGTCGTCCTGCAACATCCATTCCGCACCTTCCAACCATCTTTCCAAGCACTCCCCACATGGCGCTCCTCGTACGAAACACCCTGACTCCCAATAGTGTGGCAGGTCCAGAAAATTCCACGCTATTTGGTCCTCCCATTCCTCCGTCTCGACATCGATCGGTCCGCAATCCTCGCAGTGGTCAATGTAAAATATTTTCCAGTATGCGCTTTCTGGAATTATCTCTCGGTACAGCAGGTACCACAAGATGGGGTCTCGTCCCTTTATGCTGACTTGTTCGTAGGTCCACATTTTGTTTCTTTCGCGTATGGATAAGTTTTTGCAAGTGGGTAAAGGTTTGGAGGTATGGTAGTTTGGTTTGTTTTCTTCGGCGCGTTAGAGGAATGGTAGTTTGGTTTGTTTTCCTCAGTGTGTTAGAGGGATGGTGGGTGGTATTTATGTTTCGGTAGTGACCTCACTTAGGTGTTGGCCTCGTTTAGGTATCGGCCTCGCTTAGGTCTTCAGGAAAAAGGGGTTGCTGCTTAATTTCGGTTTCTTCCGTTTCCATGCAACCATCACATTTTTCTGTGCTCAGGTAGCACCCGCTACCAAAGTGGAAAACATCTGACACTGATTCTCCCCACATTCGTCCTGTCGATTCTGTTGTTATTTCTAAGCATTTGTTGCAGATGTGTATAAATAGTCGGTGTATAAGGTATCGTCTAGGGATAATAACACGGTTCACCATCAGTCCCATTAGCTGATGGCGCAGTCTCCACGGTACTTGCTCATAGTTTGACATCGTAAGGCTGTTGGATGGAGTGTTTTTTCCTTTCGCTATTGCTAGTACTCCGCTTCGGCTAGCCAAGCTAGGCATGCTGCTTCATCTTCCATGACCCGATTTTCATCTTTGCTGCTTTCGAAATCGCTTTCGAAGTGGGCTGACCAAAATCAATCCTGTATCCCTTGGTCCATATCCGGGCACAGGTGTTGGATTTCTGGCAGGGTTGGGCTCCACGCCACTGTCACATGGTTTATCGTAGGGGGTAGCTCGTCCTCTGGTTTGTTGTCTTCCCACTATTGATTCACCAATTCCATCGTATTTTCCAATCCTTCAAGGGGTTCCCAGCTATTCTCTGTTTGCGGGTACCCCACCCATTTCACTAAGAATTAATCGCGGTCATACCGTCTTCTGTGGTCTTGTATGGTTTCCACTTCCCATTCTGGTTTCTCGTTGACAACAATCGGGGGTGGTTTTGCGTGGCTTCAGGTTGGGAAGGAGACATCATCATTAGGGTGGTATCTTTTCACGGTGGATGCATGGAATGTCGCTTGTCGGTTTCTGTACATTCTGCCATCCATTTCTAAGGTGTAATTTTGTATATGTTCATCGTATTCAATTATCTTGAATGGTCCACGCCAGTGCCATTGCAATTTCTTGCTGTGTAGGGACTCTGTTGCGAATAAACTTCCGTATACCAGTAACAGATTACCCTTTCCTATCGGGGTATGGTGTCTGAGTCGTTTTGCTACCCTTCTGGTGCTTCTTAATCCTGCCATTTTAATCTCCTTGAATGCTGTGTTCCGTATTGCTTGGTGCCTGTTTAACAATTCGTCGCCAGCCGGTACTGCGGAGTTCTTGAAGTTTGCTAGAGGTAGTAGTGGGTAATTCTTTCCGAAAATAGCTTTATATGGTGACATGCCGAGAGTTTCTGACCATCCCGCATTCAGGTATGCTGCTGTCTCTGGTATGGCATCAAACCAATTGTTTTGTCTGGCGTTGACTAGGTTTCAGAGAGCTGTCTTCAATTCTCGAATTTTCCTTTCAACCTGTCCATTCGTTTCATGGTGGCCTGGTGCCGCCTTGATATGCTCAATGCCTAATGATTGACACTGTTGTTTCCACACATGTGACTCAAATCGTGGGTCCGCATCGCTTACTAGAGATATTGGGTAGCCATGGGGTGTAAATGTTTTATTGCGTAGAAGTTCCCAGGTTGTTATTGCTGTTACTTGCTTCATTGTAGGTATAAGTCACGTGAATCCTGAAAACCTATCCATCGCAATCAGAATCGTGTCGTATCCCAATGAATTGTGGAAAGGTCCCGCAAAGTCAATAGCCATTGATTCTAAGATTTTCGAAGGTAGTGTAATTGTCTGAGCCCTTCCTTCTGGCAATTTTGTAGGCTCCTTATTTACCTGGCATGTGTGGCACTGGGTTACATACGCTCTAAAGTCTTTCTGCATTTCAAGTCAAAATAGTTACTCCGTGGCATACCGTAAGTTTTGTTCAACACTGTGGTCGCCTTTGTTGTGAATTTCGCTAATGACATATTCTCTTAACGTCGTATTTCCATATGCTGGGCCTTTTGGGACGACCAGGCAGTCTTCCCCATATCTGGTTTTTGTGTATAGCATTGCGGTTGCAACCTTGTAAGAGGACAAGTCTACTGCGGAGTCCATATTCTCATTGACCTTCTTCCAAATTGGTTCTTTCCAGTATGCTGCTACCTTGTATGCTCGGAATGTTCCGATCATTTCATTGACTGTTTGTAAGGTGTCGCATTCATCTTCTATCTCGCTTCCTCTGGTTGTCTCAGCTAGGTCTTCCTCCTCGTTGTCTTCCAAGACATCGCATAGCCCGCGCCGGTATTCTGTCATTGTCGCGGGCATTACTGAGATTATTGTCTCATTGATAAGGCTTTCTAGCCCTTCCGCTCGTCTAATCGGCAGTGGGCTATCAGGCCCTCGCATTCGGAATGCCACTGTATTCTCAGTCGTGAGGTTCTCTATTGGTTCTGGCTCCAGCATTTGGAATGCCGGGGCTTCCAGGTTTAGCAGTGCCGGAAATGTATAAGACCTGGGCGTTGGCTGGGCAAGGGTAGGTGGCCGTTCTCCCCCACTAATTGGTCTTCCGCCGGTTGTCTGTTGCCATTCCCAGCCATTGATTTCGGGGGACTCTGCAGGGCACGGGTCAATTTCTGTCCTTGGGGGGCTCGGTCCTTCACTATGTGGGTCAGAGTCGACCTTCCCTGTCGTCTAGGATGGTTGTTTGTGAATTTGATCTCGGTTTGGTGATATGGGCAATGATCTACGTAACAGTATGAGTAGTGTCAGGTGCTATGTTGGAGTTCTTCCGGTGGCGTACTTCGCAGGGTATACTGGTCACCACAATCGTTTCCTGCAGTGATTGAGCAGGGGCTTTCGGGGGGTACAGGGGCCTTGTTGGGGTACTCCATATAGGAGAAAGGAGGGGAGGTAGGGGAGAACCCATGCGTGGGCTCCATTGTCTTTGATTCGTGCTCGTATACCGTATTATCTGAGATATAATCCAATTCCTTCCTATGGTCACGGACATAGAGCGGATTCAAGTCTGATTCTCCCTCATATATCCGTGAAAGCGCATCAGCTAAATAGTTCGTGCTTCCTGGTGCGTAGACTATTTTCGCGTTTTATTTTCCCCAGGCACTTAACCATCTCACTTGCTTTCTGCTTGGGTTTTTTGCCGTTCGTAGGTGTGTCAAGGGTTGGTGGTCTGTAACTATTGTAAAGGAATTTCCCATTAGTACATTGTTGAACCGATTTAGCGCTTCTACTATTGCTAAGGCCTCTTTATCGATGGTCCCATAGTTCATCTGAGCATTGGTGAACTTTCTGCTGTGTAATGCGGCTGGTCGTGCCCTCTCATAAGTGGGTCCTTGTCCAACCCATGCTGCAACTCCTAAATCTGTGGCATCCGTAACCTACCAAATTGGTTCCTTGTTTCGTATGTCTATTGGTCACATAACTTGGTGATTGATGATTCGCTTTTGGACCATATCGAATGCGGTTTGGTGGGTCGTTGTCCATACGAATTCAGCGATTCCCGTTAAGTCGGTTAGCGGTGCCGTTAACGTTGCATGGTGTGCGAGAAACTGGGCCACATAATTCACTATTCCAAGGAATCGTTGTAGCTCCTTTTTGTTTCTTGGTGTCTGCCATCCTGCAATGGGTGATATTTTCTGGGGGGAGGCATGAATTCCTTCGTTGTCCACTATGTGTCCTAATACTTCTAGTTTATCCACAAAAAGTACTGACTTCCTTTTGCTCGCAAAAAATTGTGCTTTTCTGAGCCAGTCACATACTTGGCGTATGTGTTTCTCGTGTTCCTCTGGTGTGTCTGAAAATATGAGAATATCATCAATGTATACCTATACAAAATAATGTAAGTATTCGCTTAGGAGGTCCTGCACTATTCGCATAAATGTTGCTGCTGCGTTCACGTCTCCTTGGAGCATTACTTTGCTCAGAAATCCTCCG
This sequence comes from Tuber magnatum, assembly GCA_003182015.1. Classification (NCBI taxonomy): domain Eukaryota; kingdom Fungi; phylum Ascomycota; class Pezizomycetes; order Pezizales; family Tuberaceae; genus Tuber; species Tuber magnatum. Next base: position 1,746,715 of record PYWC01000021.1, on the reverse strand, counting down.
AACGGGGTTTTGAATGAGTTGAACTTAACACTCTCCTTGTCCACAAGTGTTTGAAAGTATGTGTCGCTTAGGTCGATCTTACTCCTGAATTTTGCTCCTCCTATTTGGTTAAGGTTCTACAATTGATTTGGAGTCGATGGACTATCCATGATCGTGTTATCCTTTCTCACTTTCAGGTCCACTAGGGGGCAGCCCCTTCCATCTGGCTTTGGTTGTACAAACATAGGCGCCGCTCCAAGTACCTCTTGTTGTACAATCACTCCACTTGGTAATTTCTCGTTTATCCATTTCATGAGTTTTTCCTCGTAGGCTTCCGGGATCGAGTATGTTGGTTGGTTTTGTAGGTTGGTTGGATCTTTTAGCCAAATCTGGTGGCTAATCTTACACACTGGGGGCAGCGTTTCAGGGACCTTGTCTGGGAATACATCCTTGTATTCTTCCAACAGTGCTGTTGTATTGGTGTCTGACACAGTGGCTCGCATTTCCCCGCTAGTTGGTTTGTATAGCACACGTAGTTTGTCATCGGGAAATTCCACTACTGTATCCCCACACCTCATAACAGCGTTGTGTCTTTTCAGGAATGGCATTCCAATCAGTGCGTCGTACTTTGCCAAGTTCCCTACCAACATCTCCTGATTTGTCCATTTCTTTTTCACGAATCCTACGGTCAGTCCATATTTTCTTGTGGCTTGAAGAGCAGAATCCTTTCATAGACATATTGACTATTGTTGGTTGGAGCAGAGGCTCCGTAGGAATGCCATGGGTACAGATAAAGGTGGCATTAATTATGTCGCAGCCGATTGTTCCCGTATCGAACAGTACTTTTGCTGGGTGGCCTTCTACATGAATCGTTCCTTCAAGAGCGTCACGGGGCCTGATTGGCAATGTTGGTTGCGTTCGCAGGCTTTCCATTTCCACTGAGTTAATTTCTACTTCATCATATTCGGTTGCTTCCATGTGGTTTGTGCTAGCTTCCCGCTTAGCGGTCTTTCCTTTTCCTTTTTTGGAATAGCAATCTTTTGCGTAGTGCCCCTTTTTCCCGCATTCGAAACATGTGCCTTCCTCGCATCGTTTCTCCTTCTTGCCTTTCTTGTCCTTTGAATCCTAGTGGTATGGTTTATCCTTTTTCGCATTATCCCACGATGATGATCCTTTCCTGTTTCTTTGCTTTGGTATGTGGGTCTGGTAAGCTCCTGTTTCATGTAGGATAGCGTCCTTCCGTGCGGCCCGCTTGACTATCTTGTCAAAGGAGTCTCCCTCTTCCTCCATGTGTTCAACCTCCTGGCGCAGTCTAGGGTGCATGGCTTCATACAATCTTTGTCGCACCTTATACTGAGATACTGTCCCAGTAGGCAATCATCTGCAATATATTAAGAGATACATCGTGACCAAGGTTATTCTTTTGGTTTTGCCATTTCGTACTGGCTAGATATCCCTGAACGTTTTGTATAGTTCTTCCGTGTTTCGCGAGGATTGGAATCTCTCTCTCAAGTATTTTATTATTGTTGTTCCTTTGATTTTTTCCCCACTCTCATAGTGGTTCATTGCTTGGTGGTATGCTTCCTCTGCCTTCCCGGTACAGAAGCTTCCGAAGTATGCTGCGCTTCCTTCCTTAGTTTTGTCTACTCTGTGCAGGGCCAGCTATTGAGAGGTTGTTATAACCCACTGGTCAAATACTTCAGGTTTTAAGTTCTCCTTTTCGTCTGAGAACGAGGGTGGTAGTAAAAGTTTGATTTTAGGTCCTCTTTGGCTGGCCCCGGGGCCGGGTGGTCTGGCGGATTCACCTGCGGACATATTGTGTTCGGACTCTTTGTTACTCGAGCTGTTGTCTGAGGAGCTTTCTGGAGAGTCACTGGGGGATTCGTCTGGTGGCTGCCTTACTACCGAGTGATCTGATGCTTCTTCGTCGTCTTCTTCCTTCTTAGGTTTCCTGACAGGTATGCTATCTTTCTTCAGTGGTTGCGCTGGTGCCTTTCCTTTGCTTGGGCTGGGGGGAAATAGCGCAGGAAGGCTAGTTGCTGCCTTTGCTAATTCGTCAGTCGATTCGCTAAAGGTCTGCTTAGCCAAGTCTCGCGCTGGTTGTCGTTCTGCTTCGTCGATCGAGAACTCGCTCTTTGGTGCTTTCAATTCCTGGGCTTGCCTTCTCTTGGTAAGGCCTTCTTGTAGGACCTGCTTCCCACTTCGAGTCTGCAGTGACTCAATGGTGTCGTGTTGGGGGAGCTGAACCCTTCGTGGTTCCGCCGCTCGCCGATGCTAGCTTCGCTAATGGACTTTCCGTAGGTTGATCAGACCAGGTCCCTGCAGGTTTCTTAACCACAGGCTGAGGTTAAAAAAATGTAATGTGTTCGGGTTTGGCCCGAGTTACGTAGCGGTATACTAGGAGCAGATGGCTTCATGATCAATACGAAGCGAGCGCTGCTTACTAATGGAGGCTTCGAGCGGGGTGTAATAGGGGATCAAAGAAGTAACCGTTCAACCAAGTATATTTAAGAATACTGTCTGTCGAAGTCTGCTGTTTCCATCGTGGAAATCAGCGGTCTTTAAATACAGCTTATCGCTTATCCCTAGTATGAGCAGTATTGCAAAACAAGGTGTGTATCAACCGATAGCACACGAAACAATTCATGTATCAAACGATACCGTGAAACCAAACATAAAACAATGTGTGTATCAACCGA
>PYWC01000021.1:1647831-1727485 GCA_003182015.1 Tuber magnatum | reverse complement strand
GTGTATTTTTCCTTTCTGTTAGAAGAGCACGCAAGCTTGGATTAATCTATGAGTCTTAAAGATATATCTTGTTCACCAGGTCTACTCCACTATCACAAGTGCAAGTGACTTAGATACAAATATTCTCAGTTTTACACCTGCTAAGCCCGAAAGTGTCACCAACGCCAGCGGCTCTGAAAGGGAAGTGCAGAGACATTAAAAGCATGATTCCTACCACAGGTACGGTGGATCCGAAGTGGTGGGCATGGGTAGCACCCATTGGACCCCTCCCGGATCCCTGTATCCTGCGGAAGACACTGGAAGACTGAGAACCGTAAATGGTAGACAGATAAACCGCTCACGGCACCTTCCGGGGCCAAGTAGAGACCAATGCATATGGGAAGCGTAATGGTTTTTGTATTGTAAAGATCGTAAAGTAGTAAATAGGAATTTAACAGTAGATGGTTGCGTGAAGAGCTAATCCATCTCTGAAAACCCGGCCTTTATATAGGCCACTTCCCGCACCCCTAACCCGGCCCCGATCCTCTAGTGAGGTCAGGTGTGAACTCCATCACATGACTCAAATGAGTCATGTGCACAATATAAATCCAACGCAATACAAATAAACCCGCCACATGACCTACTAACGAGGTCACGCTTGAAACATAAATGAGTCTGCCTTGCTGGTAAACCTTACCGGCCAGCCCAGACTCTCCCTGTGACGTCAACTGTACGTCATGTGCGAAATGCAATCAACATAAACGAGCCCCATGACCTGCTAATGAGGTCATGTGCATAAAACCAATTGAAATATACACAAGCCCCATGACCTGCTGACGACGTCATGTGCGTGAAAGAATAACTTAACTGTATGATGTCTAAACGATGTCATATGTGAAACCTTTTCCTTGCTGCCATCACCTGGCTAGCGCTCCTCTAGCCCGATCGTGACAGTAGCTCCCCTTCCCCTTATCCTCAGTCCCTGAGCATATGTCTATCTCCTTCTCTTTCTCCTCTCCTCAATGGATACTGCGTACTTGCGGGTTCACAGCTCGTGGTATTTCGCCAAGTTGTATTCCTCGAGGAGCCAGTCTTCTACCTCCTTTTGGATCCGCCGTTCCCGGTCTTGTCTCTCCCACTATTCTCATACTATTTTTTTTACTTCATGTAGTCCTTCGACTGTCCTGCGAAGTCGTTCCACTGTTTCCTGCAGCTCTTTGATCTTTTCTTTTTGCTGCGTTATTGTTTCGTCCTGGGTGCGGATGGTGTCTCTCAGGGTGTCCTTGGGGACAAAAGAAACTTTATACCCCCTGTTGCTCTGCTCCATCCTCGGAGCCTGTTGTGCCCTTTCTTTTTCCCTTCTGTGGTAGGGGCAGAACCTGCGCATGCAGTTCTGCCAATCGATCCTGAGGTGTCTCGGCTCTGTTGGGGTCGTTGGTGTTTCTCCTTCCCAGGTTTGTTGTGGCCAGGCGTTTGCCCACTCCTGGTCTTCGCCCGAGTCTCTGGTCTTGGTGGCTTCTGTTGGCCACCAGTATTGCTGTTCCTTTGCGTCACTGTGTACCGTGCCCTTGTCATTGGTGCACGCTGTCCATGTCTTTTTTGCCTGTTCCTCCCTCTGCTTTTCCCCTTCTTCCGCTTCTTTCTGTGCTTGTAGCATGTTTCATTTGAATTCCTCACGGTTCTCAACCACCACCCAACTGTTTTCTTCCGCCCTCGGTGCGGACGGTCGGTTGTTGGTTTGCACGGGTAGTACTGGTGGAAGAGGAGGACAAAATCTTTAGCCTTGGTAAAGTTGGTAGCTGGGTACCACTCTTGATCGTGTTCGGGAGAATAACCGGTCCACTTGGCACGGTATTGTAATTTACCGTAGTGTAAGCGAGAGTCGATTATCTCGCCCAGTTTGTATTCGTCTTCTTTGTCTATGTCAATAGGCAGAGGGGGAAGTTTCTTCTGTGAAGGAAAAGAGTTCTCTGGGTAGAGTTTGAGGAGGCTGGTGTGGAATGTTGGATGAGTTTGTTTCATCGAGGCGGGGAGGGGGAGTTTATATGCTTGCAATCCGACCCATTTGATTATCCTGAAGGGTACAAGTTTCTTGCAAGCCAGCTTCTTGGAAGGCCTTGTGGTCCAGATATTGCGTGGTATCAACCACACCTTGTCACCGACCGTGAGGTTCAGGTCTGGTTTCCTGTGCTTATCGCTCTTTCCTTTTGGACTCATTTGTGCTAGGGTCATTTGTCTCGCAATATGTTGTGTACTTTTATCATATCATCAGCCCCCATTATCTTTCACAGTACGTGATATTGTGCTGGATCAAACGCGGGGTTGAATCTGTAGTGCGTAAAGAAGGGTGTAGTCTTTATTGTTTCTTGTGGTCCGTTGTTGTATGCGAATTCTGCCATGAATAGGAACTCCGTGTAATCGTTATATTGACAGTTGACATAGGCTCACAGATCTTGTTCTAATATCGCGTTCGTTCGTTGTGTTTGGCCGTCCGTTTGGGGGTGGAAGGCCGCACTCAAGTGTCGGCTGACACTTAGTTGTCGTGTAATTTCTTTCCATGCGTCCAACGTGAAGAGGGATCCTCTGTTGGAGGTAATATCCTTTGGTAGGCCATGGAGTCTAAAGACCTGGTTTTTAAACAGATTGAACAATTGTGGTGCTGTCATATCCGTTCTGCATGATATAAAGTGCGCCATTTTCGTGAGGGGGTCGATAAAGACCCATATGGCGTCATAAGTGTTTGATTCGGGTAATCCCGTGATGAAGTTCATGGCGCCAGATTGCCATGGTCTTCCTGGAGTTTCGCGTGGTTTGAGCAGCCCATAGGGTGCGTGTTTAACCATTTTCATTTGTTGAAATGTGTCACTGCTCTTCATATATCATTTAATGTCGTCGCGCATCGATGGCCAGTAGTAGGATCGTTGAATCAATGCTGCTGTTTTTGCTGTCCCGCCGTGTCCCACAGGTGCGATGTTGTGATTTCTTCTTATCCTTTCCGTTTGTAAGTTTCCTTCATCTGGGAGCCTTATCTTGTCCTCGTACCATAGGTATTCGCCTTCTTTCTGCTATAGCTCGAGGGCCACACCTTTCATTTGTTTTAGGCCTTCCCCCAGGCCTTGTTTATCTCGCTGATTTTCTGGTCATTGGCAGTACTCTTTTTTATCCATTCTTCGTATCCGTCATTGTTGTTTGTAGCCGTGGTTGTTTCATTCAGGAATTCGTAGCCGCTCTCTTCGTCTTGTTTTTACGTGAAGTACTTCTCCCTGGGGAGAAGTATTCCTTGTTCTTGCGACCCGGTTTCTTCTTTGTTGGAAAAGTCTTCTATTCTCCCAGTTAATGTGTCCGGCTTTCCTCCTGCTTTTCCTGGTCAGTATTCGATTTGAAGGTGGTATTGGCTTAATGTCTCACTCTACCTGATCTGTTGTCCATTGAGTTCCTTGGTGGTAGTAAATGCTAGTGGGTTCTCATAGTCCGTGATAATACGGATCATGTGTTGACTTCCTAGCATGTACTTCCTCCAGTCCTTAACTGCTTGAACAATGGCTAACAGTTGTTTGTCCTGAATGTCATAGTTTTGCTCTGCCTTTGACATTGTTTTTGATCGAAATGCGACCGGTCTCCATAGTCCATCCTCGCCCTGTTGGGAGAGGATACTGGAGCATACGTAGTTGAATGCATCCGTCTTGATCATGATGGGTAGCATGGGGTCGAAGTGTCGTATTATTGGTGTTGTAGTAAGTCGTTTTCTTATATCGCTGAGTGCTTGTTGTTCTTTTTTGCCCCATGCCCACTTGATCCCTTTTCTTGTCGTATCATAGAGGGGTTTAGCTATCCTGCCACACCCTTCGATGAATCTTCGGTAAAAGTTGCAAAAGCCCAAAAAGCTTTCTACTCCTTTTACCCTTTTGCCTGCTTTCCTGTCGTTGATGGCCGCCATCTTGACTGGATCGGCTCGTACCCCTTCAAAATTGACGATAAATCATAGGTATTCGTCCTCGTTCATATGGAAGTTGCATTTTGAAGGCTCTAGTTTGACCTTGGCTTCTCTCAATGCCTGCAGGACATTCCGTATGTCTCGGTGGGGTTGTCCCATATTGTCTGAATATATGAGAATACCATCCAGATAGACGATACAACATATGTCCAGGTATTTGCTCAACTTGGAGTTGATCCACCGTGGGAATGTGGCTGGTGCATTGGATAATCCAAAGGGCGTGACTAAATATTCAAATAGTCCGTATCTCGTCCTGAAAGCCGTTATCCATTTGTCTCCTGCTGCTATCCTTATGTTGTGATCTTTAGCTTTGATATCCAACTTCGTATAGTGTTTGGCCCATCCTAGTTGGTCCAATGCTTTGTCGATCAATGGTAGAGGGTACCTGTCTTTTTGTGATACCGCATTCAGTTCCCGGAAATCCACGCAAGTCTCAGTTTCCCAGCTTTCTTCTTGATGAATTGGATGCATGTCCCCGCTAAGGAGGACGATGGCCCCTCCATTGCCTGTCCAGGTTCTATTGGAGGTATCCGCGCAGTGTCTTCCACTCCTCCTCCTTAATGGGTAGAGTTTCATGAAGGGGGCTGCCTTTTCTTCCTCTAGCTTGATCTGATGATCTACGCTCTTGTGTGTTGGAAGATCCGTCCCTTTATTTGCTTCAAATATGTGGAGGTAATCGTGATATTCCTTCGGGACCAGTTGCCTCAGAGTTATCTTCTTCTTCTTGGCTTCTTCTTTTACTGCTAGCCGCGTGCTAATCATTGATGCCTCTGCGATTGTTGGTCCATCTTCTTCTTCGTCACATTTGAGGATCCCTGTCTGTTTCCCTCTCCGATAGAGTTGAATGAACGGCTTTGCGGATATGAAAGATATGTTCAGGGGTTTTTCTTCTGTCGTTTCGGTTGGGGTGTTGTCCTTGGTGGTTCCTTGTTCGGTACTGCCAAATCCCTCCCCACCTGTTTTGGTCTCGTCCGGGTCTCGGACTTCGCGGAGCTCCCTGGTATCAATGTTTTCGATAATCATCTGGGCCCTGTGATCCCCTTTTTGGATCATATAGTCCTCATCCTTCAGGTTTATTCACAGGACTTGTACCTCACCCCTATAGTCCGCATCGATCACTCCCGCACCTCTGGGAATCCTGTGTTGGGTGGCCATACCACTGCGTGGAGCGATTCTTGCATAGGTGCCGTCAGGTAGTCCTACTGCAATTCCTGTTGGTATCATCTTTTGTCCTCCTGCGCGGACCGTCATGTCTTCCGTGCTGTACAGGTCATGACCTGCAGCCTTCTTTGATCCTCATGTTGCTTTTCTAGCTGTAATGGGGGCACCGCTTGGAAGATGGATCCCAAGATTGCGACCGCACCGAACAACTTCAAACCTAGAGCCAAAAGTTCACACAGATGTAAGAGTAAAGTAATGGTAAAACCTAATATGGTTAAGCCTGACGCTTCACTCAATTAAGATCTCGAGAGGATTGATTGTTGGAGTAGGAGAGTTCTCGCATAGACTTTCAGGTAGTTCTATCTTATGCCAGAAACTCCCCCATCAGTTTACTCCAACTATTTGAGTACACCCTCCTCCACTAAGGGTGGTCCAACACGTCTCCTGGCACTCCCTTCAGGCATGTATGTGTCGACACACTCTAGTCGGCATTCACCTTATGCAGTTATCGTTTCTGCGGTGCATTTCCATTTTGCCCGCTGGGGTGAAAATCTTTGCGCATCGCTGTCTTGCCATTGGCTAACAGTCAAGGCATCACATGAACCAGACTATCTATGACACCCTTCCCATATGCATTGATCTCTACTTGACTGCAGAGGCTACCGTGAGCGGTTTGTCTATTTACAATTTACGGGTCTCAGGCTTCCGTTGTCTTCCGCAGGGCCCGATAGTTCGGGAGTGATCCAATGGGCGCTACACATGACCACTACCTCGGATCTACCTTACCTGTGGTAGGAATCATGCTTTTAGTGTCTCTGCACTTCCCTTTCAGAGCCTATAGTATTGGGTGCACATTCGGGCTTGGCATGTGTAAAACTCTCCCAGTCCCCCCGGCACCACCCAGGACTACCTTCGGGACCCCCACGGTTAATACCCGTTAACTCCGTCAGTCCTGGTCCGTTTTACTCCGAACAACTTGCAGGAGGTACTCCACCTTTCACCCTATGCCCCCTTATATATCCTGCGAACAGCCTATGGTCGACCAGACGGCAGCGACGTATATGGTGTTTCAAGCAGGTCGCCAAAGATTCCTCTTTGCTAGACTGCACACAACTACACAACCGTTTGCCCATGACGTCCGGGCCTCAAGGCGGGGCCGGAGGGGTATGATAGAAATAATTTCTTCAATTTACAGCTTCCTCGAAGCTATGCAGCTCACCCAATAGCATCCCCCGGAACCCGAGATTCCAGTATCAGGCATGGCTTCGTGTGACAACCATTCCCGTCATTTTTCCCGAACTCCCTGTGGGACTTCGTATTGAAAGGTAGGGTAACTAAGACCCTTGGGCAGGGTAACCCAAGCCTCAGGGCAGGGTAACCTGATCCTCAGGGTAGGGTAACCTGTCTGGTGGACAAGATAACGTTTCCCTGTTACCCTGTCTATCCCGTTGCCGGAGATAGACGCCTCTGACCTTTCTTCAGTTACCAGGCCTAGCTGGGCAACGGCCNTGTCTATCCCGTTGCCGGAGATAGACGCCTCTGACCTTTCTTCAGTTACCAGGCCTAGCTGGGCAACGGCCCCTTCAGGCGTCTCTAAGTACGCTGACACCCCTCCCGGGTGTATCCAGGTAGCTAACTCCCTGACCAGCCAATTCTGTTCATTCTCGGAGCGCTGGCCATCGGGTCTCTGTAGGTCAAGTACTTACTTGCCTGCCGGTTCCTACCAGTTCGCCTCCTGGCTTCCTGTATGGGTTTAGGTTCCACCTGCCATAGCTCCTGTATGCTGGGTCATTACACTAGCATTCGGGTGTAACACTTGTACCCTTATGCCTTCATTGTAGGGGATTGTTTCTTCGTGTTTGGTATCCATATGCAGGATCCACATTCTCCGGTTCTCTCTTAGTGCTTGTTCTTTGAGGATCGTTCCAATACTCCGTGAAGTTTCCAGATACAACTGCGTGCACAGCTCGCCGTTGAAGTTGATTTGGCCTTTTTCCCAGTCGATATTCAGATTGTGTCACTTTAGCCAGGGCATTCCTAGTATTGCACTGTGTTTCTGCAAGTGCGCTACCTGGAACGTCTTAGCTTCGTGATGTGACCCGATCTCCATTACAGCCTGTGCTATATGGGTGATTGGTCCTGCTTTGCTTTTTTCCCCATTGACCATGTATATGTCTCTTGAGTTCTTTATCTTCTTCAGAGGTAATCCATGGGTTTCGCAGAAGTCTCTGTCTATAAAATCCTCGGTTGCTCCTGAATCAAGCATCACATTCGTTTCCGTATCCTTATTTGTTGGACATAGTTTTATCTTAATCAATATATGTTCGTTGTCCTTATCACAACCGTTCATGTTGTTAATCGTTGCCTTGTTGCCTTCTTTCATTGGTGGGTGTGTCTTGTTCTTTCTTGTTGATATGTGTGCGATACCGGCGGGTTTGCCTCATTTGTCGTCCCCCAGACCACTCTGTGCTGTGGACTTTATTCGTTTAAAGTCCCCTGTCCTTCCGCCCTCTCGGGAGCTTCCATCTCTCGGACTTTGGTCTCCTTGCGTCGACAATTCTTGATGAAGTGGCCTTTTAGCCGGCATCGAAGATATACGTTTTCCTTTCTGCTCTTCTGATCCTCTTGGCCGGAGAGTTTTTGGAACCGCCTGTTCCTTCTTCCTGCCATATCTAAGTCCATCGGGTCCCCTGCTGGTACCGGTTTTGGCCTGTTGTTTGGTCGAAAGGGATCATTGTTGTTGCGCGGTGGGGTTGGATAATTTATCCGCTTGTTCTTGTTCCGAGCGGGCCTGACCAGATTGATCTTGACTTCCTTCTCGACGGCCCATACTGTAAAGCCTTCTGCCATTGGATCAGTTTGGTCCCAGCTTATCGAGGCCTCTTGCAGACTTTTGTTGATGCCGCCCAGGAGCTGGCGGTACTCAGTGTCAGCGTCGTATTCCACTTCGACGGATATCATGCAGAACTTGTGCTATTAGTTGGAAAAGTTATACTTTCCCTGTCTCATCTTTTCCAGTTTGAGCCTCGCCATTTCCTTGACGTTTCTGTCCCAAACTGGGTGTGGAGGGTTTCCTTAAACTCCTCCCAGGAGGCCCATATCCGGTCTCACTTTCCTTCCACGTAGGGCATTATCCATTGCCCTGCCCCTTCTCTCACGAGGGACTCTGCGTGGTCTACCTTGATCGTGTCCTTTCTGACTCCGTACCCCTTAACCTTAAACTACTGTTCCAACTGACTTAGGAACTGTCTTGGCTTCTTGCAGTCTCCCTCGTAGAGGTCCAGTTCCCTTGCTTTTGGCCTTGACTCACAGTGGGCGTTCATTGCTCCCAGGAATCTCATCATCTGGTCCTCCGTCATCACCAGGGCCTGTGCAGTAGGCCCTGTCGGGTGTGCTAGGGCTGCCGCTGCGGCCATCCCTCTTGGTCACAGTGTTCCTTCGGGGGAACTATCTGGGGGTGAAGTTTGTTCAGGTGTAAGCGGGTTTGCTGCTCGTGAGGGTTGGCTTGCTGCTTCACCTAAGGCATTCTGTACTCGCCCTAGGTCGAGGGTATCATCCACGAGATTGGTGTCTCCTTTGTCGGCTGCTGTGAACTCCGGGTTCCTTGGAGTTGCCATTCAGTCATCATTACGTGTCACAGGAGACACATCCAAATGTTACGGTTTCCCACTACTCGTGTTACTCGCGACAGGTAACGACCTTCGTTTGTTCTTCCGAACTGTGCTGCGCTGTGTCCTAGAGCTCCTCAAGTCTCTCGGCCCTATCTGAGTATTCTCATGTAAGAATTGCTTTCTCACCAGTGCTGAGAGTATCGGTCTTTATTCTGTTAATGCAATCCGCTTACTGGATAGATTCTTGACTCTAGAGCTGATCCGTCTAGGGGATAGGTTTGGAGCATAAAGGCTTTTGTAATGTAAGGATCGTAAAGTAGTAGATAGGAAATAACAATAGATGGTTGCGTGAAGAGCTAACCCATCTGTGAAAACCTGGCCTTTATATAGGCCTCTTCCCGCAACCCTAACCCAGTCCTGGTCCTCAAGCAAGGTCAGGTGCGAAATCCATCACATGACTCAAATGAGACATGTGTGCAAACATAAAACATTCCATGACCTCCAAGTGACGTCATGTGCAAAACATAAATCAAACGCAATATAAATAAACTAACCACATGACCTACTAACGAGGTCACGCACGAAACATAAACGAGTCTGCCTTGCCGGTAAGCCTTACTGGCCAGTCTAGATTCTCCCTATGAGGTCAACTGTACGTCATGTGCAAAATGTAAACAACATAAACAAGCCCCATGACCTGCTGACGAGGTCACATGCATAAAAGAATAACTTAACTGTATGACGTCTAAACGACATCATATGTGAAACCTTTTCCTTGCTGCCGTCCCCTGGCTAGCGCTCTTCTAGCCAGATCGTGACACTTGTGCTGCTTTGATGTGTTCAATTCCCAGCGATCGGCACTGTTGCCTCTATACATGTGACTTGAACCGTGGGTCTACGTCGCTCACTATTGTTGCTGGATAGCCGTGTGGTGTAAATATTCTGTCATGTAGCAGTTCCCAGGTCGTTATCGCCGTTACTTCCTTATTTGTTGGAATGAGCCAGGTGTATCCCGAGAACCTATCAATGGCCACTAAGATCATGTCCTATCCCCATGAATTGTGAAATGGTCCAGCAAAGTCAATAGCTATTGATTTGAAAGTTTCTGATGGAAGAATAATCGTCTGGGCCTTTTCTTCTGGTAACTTTGTGGGTTCCTTGTTTGTTTGGCAGGTGTGGCATTGTGCCATGTGTACTCTGAAATCCTTACGCATTTCAGGCCAAAACTGGTACTCAGTAGCGTACCGTAAGTTCCGTTCGGCACCGTGATGGCCCTTATTGTGGATCTCGGCTATAACGTACTCTCTTAGTCTTGTATTTCCGAATGCGGGTCCCTTCGGAATATACAGGCATTCCTCTCCATATCCTGTTTTAGCGTAGAGCATTCCATTTGCGACCATGTAGGAGGACAAATCACCTATGGAGTCTGTTGTTTCATTCGCCTTTTTCTACATTGGTTCCTTCCGGTATGCTGCAACCGTGTGTATATGGAATGTTCCACTCATTGCATTGACTATTTGTCTGTTGTCCTGCTCGTCTCCAATCTCGCTTCCTCCGGTCACTTCGGGTTGGTCATCTTCTTCGTTGTCTTCCAAGACATCGCAGAGCTCGCGTCGATATTCATCCATCGTTGCGGGCATCACTGAGACTATTGTCTCATTGCTAAACCACTTTGTTTGTTCCGCTCATTTGACCGGTGGTGGACTGGGGGGTGTTCGGAATGTCAGAGCTTCAGGGTTTAGTATTGCGGGGATTGCATAGGACCTGGGCATTGGTTGAATGAGGGTGGACGGCCCTTCTCCTGCACTATTTGGTCTTCCGCTAATTGTTTGTTGCCATTCACAATCATAGATCATGGGAGACTCCGGAGGGCTTGGGTTAATTTCTGTACTTGGGGGACTCAGTCCTTCACTAGCTGGTTCAGGGCTTGGCTTGCATTTTTGCCTGAGATGGTTATTTGTGAACTTAATCTTGGTCTGGTGATATGGGCAACGGTCCACATAACTGTGCGAGTAGTGCAGTGTGCTATGTTTGAGTTTCTCGGGTGGTGTGCTGCACATGGTGCACTTGTCTCCCCAATCATTTCCTGCAATGATTGAGTGGGGGCTTGTATGGTGTACAGGGGCCTCATTGGGGTACTCCATGTATGAGAAAGGATGGGCGGTAGGGGAGATATCTTGCTCGGGCTCCATTGTGTTTGATTCTTGCTCATAGACCGTGTTATCTGAGATATCATCTGATTCCTTCATATAATCGTGAAGATAGACTGGGTTCAAGTCTGATTCTCTCTCGTAAATCCAGGAAACGGCGTCAGCTAAATAGTTTGTGCTTCCTGGTGCATATACTACTTTCACATCGTACTTTTCCAAGGCACTAAACCATCTGACTTGCTTCCTACTTGGGTTCTTCGCAGTCCCTAGATATGTCAGGGGCTAGTGGTCTGTAACTATTGTAAAGGAATTTCCCATTAGTACATTGTGGAACCGGTTAAGCACTTCCACTATCGCTAAGGCCTCCTTATCGGTAGTTCCATAATTTGTCTGTGAGTTGGTGAATTTCCTGCTGTGTAGTGCAGCTAGTCAAGCCATCTCATATGTGGGTCCCTGTCCTACCCATGCGCCTATTCCTAAATCTGAGGCATCAGTGACTAACCAAATTGGCTCATTGCTCCATATGTCTATTAGTCGCATAACTTGGTGATTAACAATTCGTTTCTTGATCATCTCAAACCCAGTCTGATGGGTAGGTGTCCAAACCAATTCGGCATTCCCCGTTAGATCAGTTAATAGTGCTGTTAGGGTAGCATGGTGTAGGAGGAATTGGGCCATGTAGTTCACATTTCCTAGCAATCATTGCCATTCTTTGTTGTTCTGAGGTGTCTTCCAACCTGCAATGGTTGATATTTTTTGAGTGGAGGCATGAATTCCTTGGTCATCCACTATGTGTCCTAGCACTTCCAGTTTATCTGCAAATAGTACTAACTTCCTTTTGGTAGCGTAGAATTTAGACTTTCTGAGTCGCTCACAGACTTGGCGTATATGTTTTTCATATTCTTCTGAGGTGTCTGAGAATATGAGGATATCATCAATGTATACCCATACAAAATGATGTAGGAATTCGCTCAGGTGGTCTTCCATTATTCGCATAAATGTCGCTGGTGCATTCATGTCTCCTTGTAGCATTACTTTGCTAACACAGCCTCCCAACGGCGTTTTGAATGAGTTGAATTTAACACTATCCTTATCTACTCGTGTCTGGAAGTATGTGTTGCTTAGATCTATCTTACTCGCGAATTTTGCGTGTCCAATACGGATTAGGATCTGTTCCTGGTTGGGGATCGATGGGCTATCCATGATGGTGTTGTCATTTTGGACTTTCAAATCTACTAGGGGGTGGATCCTTCTATCTGATTTTGGTTGCACAAACATAGGTGCTGCTCTGGGGACTGCCTGTCGTACAATTACCCTGGCCCGTGGTTTCTCATTAATCCAGTTCCTGAGTTTCTCTTTGTATGCTTCCAGAATTGAGTATGTAGGTTGGTTCTTTCGGTCGGCTGGATCCTTTAGCCGAATGTGATGGCTAATCTTACGCACGGGTGCTAGCGTTTCAGGGACCTTGTCTGGGAATACATCCTTGTATTCTTCCAATAGTGTTGCTGATGTGGCATCTGAAATAGTGGCTCAGAATTCCTCGCTTGTTGGTTTGCATAACATGGGGCAGTTAGTTATCGGGAAACTCCACTGCTGTATCCCCATACCTGATAAGGGCATTGTGTCTTTTTAGGAATAGCATTCTAATCAGGGCATCGTATTTTGCCAAGTTGCCTACCAACATCTCCTGATTCATCCATTTCTTTTTCCCGATTCCTATGGTCAGTTCACATTTCTTGTGACTTGAGGAGCGGGAGCCTTTCATTGCCATATTGACGGTTGTTGGTTGGGTTAGGGGTTTTGTAGGTATGCCATGGGTGGAGATAAAGGTAGTGCTGATAATGTCACAACCGATTGTTCCTGTGTCAAATAGTACCTTTGCCGGGTGGTCCTCTACGAACATCATTCCTTCCAGAGCGTCACGGGTCCTAATTGCCAGTGCTGGTTGCATCCGGAGGCTTTCCAGTTCTACCAAGTTACTTTCCACTTTGTCGTACTTGGTTGCCTCCATGTGATTTGTGCTCACTTCCCGTTTTGCCTTCTTTTCTTTCCCCTTTTTACCATAACAGTCCTTTGCGTAGTGCCCCTTTTTCCCGCATTCAAAGCATGTGCCTTCATCATATAGTTTCTGCTTCTTATCACTTCTATCTTTCTTATCTTTCGATCCTTTGCAGTTTGGTTGTTCCTTCCTTCTGTTATCACATGGTGATGATTCTTTACTGCTTTGCTGCTATGGTGTGTATGTTTGGTAAACTCCGGTTTCGTAAAGGATGGCATCCTTGCATTCAGCTCTTTTGACAATCCTGTCAAAGAAGTCTCCATCTTCTTCCACGGGTTCTACCTCCTGACGTAGTCTGGGATGCATTGCCTTGTATAACCTCTGCCGCAGTGTATACTGGGATACTGTTCCGTTGGGCAATCATCCATGGTACATCAGGAGGTCCGTCACTACCAGTATTATCCTGTCTGTTTTCCTGTTTTGCACTTGTTGGATTTCCTTGAACTTCTTGCACAGTTCTTCTGTATTTTGTGAGGATTGGAATCTGTCAGGCAGATATTTTATCAGAATCGTTCTTTGTATTTTGTCCTTACTTTCATAGTGACTTATCGCTTAGTGGTATGCTTCTTCTGCCTTTCCTGTACAGAAGCTTCTGAAGTACGCTCCACTCCCTTCCTTTGTCTTGGCCACGCCGTGCAGGGCGAGGTACTGTGATGTGGTTATCACCCATCGGTCAAATGCCTCAGGTTTTAGGCCCTCCTTTTCACCTGAGAATGTTGGTGGCAAGGGAAGCTTGATCTTGGGCCCCTCTCGCCTGGCCTATCGGCTGGGCGGCGCGGCGGATTCTCCTGCAGACATACTGAGCTCAGACTTTTCGCTACTGGAACTGTCATCCGATGAGTTATCTGAGGAATCTTCTGCTGATTCGTCGGGTGGTTCCGCTGCTATCGATTGGTCTGATTTTCCCTCATTGTCACCTTCTTTCTTTGTGGTGTGGGCAGGTGATGTTTCTCTCTTAGGTGGTTGTGCCAGCGCCTTTCCTTTACCTGGGCTGGGGGGGAAAAGCCCAGGAAAGCTAGTTGCTGCCTTTGCTAATTCATTGGTTGATTCGCTAAAGATCTGCCTGGCCAAATCTTGAGCTAACTGTCTCTCTGCTTCATCATTTGAGAAGTGACTCTTTGGCCCCTTCACTTTCTTTGGTTGCCTTCTTTTGGTAAGACCTTCATGTGGGACCTGCTTCCCACTTCGAGTCTCTAGTGACTCAATGGTATCATGTTGGCGGAGCCGAACCTTTCCTGGTTCCGCTCCTCCCCACTGCTAGCTTTGGTTGCATGCTTCGTAAGTTGATCAGACCAGGTGCGGGCAGGTTTCTAACCACTTGCTGCGGTTAAAAAAATGTAAGGTGGTCGGGCCAGGCCCTAGTCACGTAGCGGTACAATAGGAGCAGATGGCTTCTTGATCAACAAGAAGCAAGCACTGCTTTCTAAAGGAGGCTTCGAAGGGGTGTAATCGGAGATCAAAGAAGTAACCATTCAATCAAGTATATTTAGAATATTGTCAGTCGAAGTCTGCTGTTTCCATCGTGGAAATCAGCGGTCTTTAAATACAACCTATCCCTTATTTGTAGTGTGAGCGATATTCCAAAACGTTGTCTGTATCAACCGATAGCATATGAAACAATACAAGCATCAAACGATACTGTGAAAACAAACATAAAACAATGTGTATATCAACTCATAGCACACGAAACAATACAAGTATCAAACCTGGCACCCATACTGGTTACAACTACTATATCATGTAGAAGACACTGGAAGTCCAAGAGTTGTAAATGGTATATAGGTAAAATGCCTACTGTAGCTTCTAGAGTCATATAGGGATCAATACATATGGGAAGACTGTCATAGATAGTCCACTTCATCAAGTGTCATGACTGTTAGCTACTAGCAAGGCACCGAGGAAATGCCAAGAGGTTTTCACTGCGGTCGCCAAAATGGAGATGCATTGCAGAAACAATAACTGTATAAGGTTAAGGCTGACTAGAGTATGTCAACACATACATGCCTGAAAGGTGCACCAGGTGACATGTTGGATCACCCTTAGTGGAGAAGGGTGTATTTGAATATTTAGAGTAAACAGATAGGGGAGTTTCTGGTATAAGATAAAACTACTTGAAAGTCTATGTGAGAACTCTTCTACTCCAACAATCAATCCTCTCAAGACCTTAATTGGGTGAACCATCAGACTTAACGATATTAAGTTTTACCTGTTACTTTCCTCTTACAATTGTGTAAACCTTTGACGATAAGTTTGAAGTTGTTTAGTGTGGTAGCAACCTTAGAATCCATCTTCCTAGTGGTACCCCCATTGCATTGATAGCATGTAATATTCAGACCGTGAGATCTGCAAAGAAGCCAGACTAGAGGAAACTTGTACCTTTCAATATAATCAAATGGTTTGGATCATGAGCATATAAACTCGACATCCCTACCTCAATGAAATAGACTTATCCAATCTTCTACACCAGCCTCCTTGAACCTTGTCAAGACAACTCATTTCTCTTACAGAAAAAACTTCCCTCTTCTCCCTATTCATATAGACAGAGAAGACGAATAGAAACTCAATGAGCTAATTGACTCCTGCTTGTACTACAGTAGACTCCAGTACCGTTCTAAATTGACCGCTTAACTATCCAAACATGACAGAAAGTGGTACCCATTCACAAGCTTTAACCATGCACCCAACGCAATTCAAGGATTCGATGAATATTATCCCAACAGGTCCAGGGTACGAAACCGCAGTTAAGACTGAACAAAATGATGATAAATGGATGAAGGTGATTGACCTGCCACTACTACACCTTACAGAGGAACAAAAAGAACATGGCTGTGTATCCTTTACAAGATGCTTCGATGATGAGTGCTAAGTACACATGAGTGACAAATTCAGCTTCGGCTACTGGCCCCAATGGAGCCACAGGATCGCTCTGAAGACTAGTCCATTGGGCTCACCAGAGCCCGAACGGGTAGCATTGGTCGAATACTCACAACTAAAGACAACCCCCTTAAGAGCCTCCAGAGGGTAGCGGCAGACAATGAGCATGGGAAAGAAACCCTGTGAGCAGAGATGTAACAACCCAGCATACATGGACTATGGCAGATGGAACCTATACCCATACAGGTAGCCAGGAGGAGAACTGGTAGGAACCGGCAGGCAAGTAAGTACTTGACCTACGGAGACCCAATGCCCCGGGCTCTGAGAAGGAACAGAATTGGCTGGTCAGGTACTTAGGTACCTGGATACACCCGGGAGCGGTGTCAGCGTACTTAGGGACCCCTGAAGGGGCAGTTACTCAGCTAGGCAGGGTAACTGGAGAAAGGTCAGAAGTGTCTACCTCCGGCGACGGAATAGACATAGTAACTGGGGAGAGTCTTCTTGTCTATCGGGCAAGGTTACCCTACCCTCAGGACTAGGTTACCCTGCCATGAGGCTTGGGTTACCCTGCCCAAAGTCCTGAGTTGCCCTACCTTTCAATACGAAGTCCCGGGGGGAGTTTGGAGAAAATGACTGGAATGTTTGTCACGCAAAGCCATGCATAATACTGGAATCTTGGGTTCCGGGTGATGCTATCGGGGAAGCTACACAGCTCCGAAGAAGCTGTAAATTGGAGACATTATTCCTATCATACCTCTCTGGCCCTGCTTTGAGGCCCGGACGTCATGGGCAAACGGTTGTGTAGTTGTGTGCAGTCTAGCAAAGTTGTATCTTTGGTGACCTGCTTGTAACACTGTATATGTTGCTGCTGTCCGGTCGACCGTAAGCTGTTCGCAGGATATATAAGGGGGCATAGGGTGGAAGGTGGAGTACCTCCTCCAAGTTGTTCAGTGTATTACGGACCAAAACTGACGGAGTTAACGGGAGTTAACCGTGGGGGTCCCGAAGGTAGTCTTGGGTGGTGCTGGGATGACTGGGAGAGTTTGACACCTACCACGCCCAAAGATGTCCCCAACGCCATAGGCTCTGAAAGGGGAGTGCAGAGACACTAAAAGCATGAT
The DNA here is from genome assembly GCA_003182015.1 of Tuber magnatum. Classification (NCBI taxonomy): domain Eukaryota; kingdom Fungi; phylum Ascomycota; class Pezizomycetes; order Pezizales; family Tuberaceae; genus Tuber; species Tuber magnatum. The sequence goes on along the minus strand of PYWC01000021.1, from coordinate 1,710,536 downwards.
TGCTACCACAGGTAAGGTGTATCTGAGGTAGTGGTCGTGGGTAGCGCCCATTGGATCACTCACGGACCACCGTATCCTGCAGAAGACACCGGAAGCCCGAGACTCGTCAATAGTAGAGAGATACACTGCTCACAGTAGCTTCTGGGGTTAAGTAGAGATCTATGCATATGGGAAGAGTGTTATAGATAGTCTAGTTCATGTGGCGTCTTGACTGTTAGCCACTGGCAAGACACTGATGCGCAGAGGTTTTCACGCCGGCGGGTAAAATGGAAATGCGCCGCAGAAACGATAACCACATAAGGTGAACACTAACTAGAGTGTGTCGACACATACATGCCCGAAGGGGGTGTCAGGAGACGTGTCGGACCGCCCTTAGAAGAGAATGGTGTACTCGAATAGTTTGAGTAAACTGATAGCGGAGTTTCTCGCATAAGATAAAACTACCTGAAAGTCTATGCGAGAACTCCCCTACTCCAACAATCAATCCTCTCGAGACCTTAATTGAGTGAAGCGTCAGGCTTAACGATATTAAGTTTTACCACTTTCTTTACTCTTACATCTGTGTGAACTTTTGGCGATAAGTTTGAAGTTGTTCGGTACCGTCGCAACCTTGGGATCCGTCTTCCTAGGGGTGCCCCCGTTACAAGAGATCAGGGATATCCGAATGGAAAAGAAGAAGGGGCAGAGACAAGGAGTGAGGTTGGAATGAGAGGCAATCTGTAACATGTTCAGGCTGGGCCCAACTCACGTACTAGTATGATAGAAGCAGATGGCTTCTTGATCAACAAGATGAGAGCGCTGCTTGCTAAAGGGGGCTTCGAGAGGATGTAATAGGAGATTTAAAGAAGTAACTGTTCAACCAAATATATTTAGAATACTGTCAGTGAGAGTCTCCTGTTTCCATCATGGAAATCAGTGGTCTTAAAATACAGCATATCACTTATCTCCAGTATAAGCAATATTCTAAAACATTGTGTGTATCAACTGATAGTACACGAAACAATACAAGTATCAAACAATACTGTAAAACCAAACATAAAACATGGTCTGTATCAACTGATAACATACGAAACAATACTAGTATCGAACGATACTGTGAAATAGAACATAAAACCTAGTGTGTATCAACTGATAGCACACGAAACAATACCAGAATCAGACGATACTGTGAAACCAAACATAAAACCTGCTGTGTATCCACCGATAGCACACAAAACAATACTGTGAAACCAAACATAAAACCTGGTGTGTATCAACTGATAGTACACGAAACAATACAAGTATCAAACAATACTGTGAAACCAAATGTAAAATATAGTGTGTATCAACTGATAGGATACGAAACAATACAAGTATCAAACGATAGTGTGAAACCAAACATAAAATCTAGTGTTTATCAACTGACAGCATACGAAACGATACAAGTATCAAATAATACCGTGAAACCAAACATAAAACATAACCTAGTACCTGCACCAGTTACACAATCACAGAAAGAGTAAGAGCAAGACTGGCGGAACAGAGGGTCAGCTTGCTTCGGGAAGAGATGAGGAAGAAGGAGAGGAGAACTAAGAGCATGGAATTGCTCTTGTGAGAAACAAAGAGGTGGATGAGCAAGATGGCCTGCCGGATGTTGGAAGCAGCAGGGAATATAGATATGGGGTAGCCTGATAGGACTCAGGCTGGTAGAGGAGGGAAGCTAATGTCACGATCTGGCTAGAGGAGTACTAGCCAGATAACGGAAGTGGGAAATAGGTTTCACACATGACCTCATTCAGAGGTCATCGGGTTAAGTTATGATTTCATGCACATGACCTCATTAGCAGGTCATGGGGCTCGTTTATGTTTAAATTAACATTTTACACATAACGTACAGTTAACGTCATGGGAAGAGTCTAGACTGGCCAGTAAGACTTACCAGTAAGGCAGACTCATTTATGTTTTGCACATGACCTCGTTAGTAGGTTATGTGGTTTGATTTATATTTGCATTTGATTTATATTTTGTGTATGACCTCATTTAGAGATTATGGAATTGTTTCGTGTTTTGCGTACATAACTAGATTGTGTTATGCGATATTATGATTGATTTCACACTTAACCTTGCTTGAGAATCAGGACAGAGTTAGGGTTGTGGGAAGAGGTCTATATAAAGGCCGGGTTTTCACAGAAGGGTTAGCTCCGCATGCAACCATCTACTGTTATTTCCTATCTACTACTTTATACTCTTTACAATACAAAAACCTTTACTCTCCAAACCTTTCTGCTACGCAGGCAAGACATATAGTCCAGGTCCTATCCACTACATGGATCAACTTAACAATATAAGGACTGTGACTCTCAGCACTAGTGAGAAACCAATTCTTAAGTGGGAATACTAAGATAGGGTCAAGAGACTCATGGAGCCTTTGAACACAGTGGGGCATGGTCTGGAAGAAGATAAAGAAAGTCGTTACCTGTCCTGAGTGCAACAAGTAGTGGGAAACCGTGACAATAGCCCATACTTTCTCCTTTGATCAGAGTTGATATTTCTTCTAAGAGTGTTTGATAGAGCTTTCATCACATTGACTGAGTTTCAAGTGCTATCCAGAACAAGGAAGGTTGTGAATATAACCACATTCCAATACCCACTTTAGAAATGACTATACAGTGCTTTCTGATTACTCCACTAGTCTTGCAACAAAAGACTAATTATGAAAGTGCCACGAGATGGCAATTACTATGTCTTAAGTACCTCTGGCATTTCTTGGCACTGAGTTTTTGGTTTGGAAGACATGGTTGTCAATTCATGGTCGATATAATACAATTCACATGACTGTGACCAGAACCAAAAATTTCGAGGTGTTGCTTAGACAGCTGTTCAAGAAGACTTTTGACCGGTGACTGTATACTAAATTTAGACCGATCCAGCAATGGCAATCGACACTAAACCCTAACCCTACTGTTGACTCCATATATTAACTCCTGTCACCTCTTTCAGCCGGCCCTCTCTTCGTTATCCAATCTTGCTTGATGATGTGGATCCTTCCTGTCGCTTATGAGTTGTATGGAAGGATAGTGTTAGATGTGGAAGAGTGATATGATGTTATGGCTGACTCTGGGAGTTGCGGGAGTCTGGTGAATCCTTTATGAGCGCAATGAGTTGTTCTGGAGCGTAAGTGGTTCGCGGAGAGGGTTCTTCGGACATGCTCTCGCTTTGTTGTTACTGGTATGTACTAGGGGGTTGACAAAAGTCGGGCGCACCCCTATCAGGAGGTGTGAAATTCGTATGAAGACTAAACCTGATTCAGAAATTCGAGTGATAGCAAGTGAGAAATTTTTGCTGGCAGAAAAAAGTCGGGCGCACTTCCGAAAGGAGAAGAGGCGATTTCTCGAGTAACTCGCTGGGAAACAGGATCCGTGTAGCCGCGCCCGAAATACCCTCACCCCTGAGTACAAAGGAATGGAGGTATGCGCGGAAGCGCGGGGACAGGTGTGGTGATTCGTGGAGGGATTGGGATACTTTGATGATGTTTTACCTGTGCTTCCACTGCCGAATATCCAAGGGAGACATCTCACTACCGATGTGGTGTTCCTTTGCCACTAGGACAGATGACTGGTGGGGTTTCGCAATAGGGATCTGGAGGTGGTTTCCCCTAGAGACTGTAGGCACACCCTACTAGGGACACGGCTATCAGTGGATAATGGAAAGAAGAATTTGTTGATTTCTATACACAGAACTGGGGGCGGACTTCCCTACATATTGGGGTCTAGCGTGCAGAGTTTCCTGGTACATTATGAGACATGAGCCTAGCAGGTACTAGCACCTACCTGGAGTGTTATCGCAACACTTTTGGGCGCAGGTATGGAGGGGGGGATTATTTCATACGGGAGAGTTGAGTACTTCCCATAGGAGTCTGGAAGAAGTTTAGAAGTAGTTTTGACATATTTTCATGTTGCAATCTGGAAAATCTTCGAGGTACTAAAGCACCCACCCCCCATTGGTTCAGGTTTGGAAGATTCTGAAATCTAGGAACCGGAATACGATGAGCCAGCAAGTCTCAAGGCCGTATGACACCAAGATAAATGACGGTGAATTGACAAACTACTGTGGGATGCAACCCTATGAATAGCTATTTCCTGCTTGTCATTGTTAGATTTTAGCTGCATAATTCCGTTTCACTTCGATGACCATAATCCAGAAATTTAGAAATCATAATGCCTGTTTCCACCGGAATGGTCTGTGATCTGGATTTTCTGCCACAAACTCCTGTTTTTTTCAGGTTTCCCGGGGAAAGCTCTTGAGTGATTGTTTTGCGGGTCAACCCAAATTCATTGTTGATTAAATTTATTGTGGGTAGAATATACCCTTACCCGCACCTGCGAGAACTCTTGTTCTAGAAGCTTACTGCAGGAGTAGGTTTGTCTTGATGCGGGCACACAATTCGACAGACGGTACTTATCACAGTCACTCATACAGGTTTGAACAACATTTAAAGGACCAGAGCTCTTGGGGACTTAGCTCCCACAATTTTCCTGAATCCAATTTCTTGATTCAACTTCATCGTTCCACTTTCTCATCCACCTTGCTTCAATGGCAGATATTCCGGAACAACCTGAGGGTGGAATTGGTCCACACCCTGATGCCGAAATTGCTGCGCAAGCTTTCCGTGATCTTGCTACTCAAGTCGCCCGTGCTATCAACGTTCCCGCATTCAATCAAGGGGCTCAAATACTGGCAGTATTGCACCGAATCGAGGGAGATGTTGCTAGGCTCCAGGAAGGACAGATTGCCCTCCGGCAAGATGTTACTACCCTCCAGCAAGGACAGACTGCTCTCCAGCAAAATGTTGTTGCCCTCCGGCGAGATGTTACTACCCTCCGGCAAGATGTTACTACCCTCCGGCAAGATGTTACTACCCTCCGGCAAGATGTTACTACCCTCCAGCAAGGACAGACTACCCTCCGGCAAGATGTTACTACCCTCCAGCAAGGACAGACTGCTCTCCAGCAAAATGTTGTTGCCCTCCGGCGAGAAGTTGCTGCCCTCCGGCGAGAAGTTGCTGCCCTCCGGCAAGATGTTACTGCCCTCCGGCGAGAAGTTGCTGCCCTCCGGCGAGAAGTTGCTGCCCTCCGGCAAGATGTTACTACCCTCCGGCAAGATGTTACTACCCTCCGGCAAGATGTTACTACCCTCCGGCAAGATGTTACTACCCTCCGGCAAGATGTTACTACCCTCTGGGAGCAGGTAAATAGGCTAAGAGATGAGATTTATCGCCAGTAAGCCCGAGATACTTTTTACTTTTACTTTTACTTTTTTTTCTTATTGTAAGGTCACTAACGGTCCAACTGCTCTTAGGGATAGAAATAACCTTGCCCGAATCATCAACCATAGTGCAAGTCACCACAACACCCCCCTAGAACCACTCTATGGTGTAGATGGACACTTGCTTCATCACTTTCCGCCCACTCTAGGACAATGCATGGACCTCAATGGTAAGTATCTAAGCTTTCTGGAAGAGAGATTTGATCTAAACTAGGTGATGTAGATCAGGAAGTTGACCGCCTCCATTTGGCTCTGGGTTTGGAGCCGGCTCTGGGTGTGCTGCCGGCAGTTCGTAAACGCCGCTTCAATCGGTACGTTGGACTGCACTACGCTGGATAGAGTATCAGGTCACCTTGGGGTTAATTGGCACTATCTTGGCTCCAAAGTGTTTCTGTATCAGGACTTTATGATGTGGGAAGTAGTTCGACTTATGGAGTTGGTTTAATGTACTTGTAATCTCTTAAGTGCATTTATGCAGGTTACTAGCACTCTGGCATTCTCTTGACGTCCATAGATGCCTTTAGCAAAGGGTTTCTTTAGTCTCATAACCATTTCCTTGTACCCCTTGGGTCTATTGCTTCGTGATGCCTTGGGAATGATTTCCTATACATGATAATCTGGCACATGAGGACTGATATCTCAGACTATCTGTTTTTCCCCATTGCTCCGCTACCTTACCCACCGTCCTCTGCCTGGTGCCCTGAGTTTTCAGGCATAAGGTAGGTAGACTCTCGGGACTAAGGGTAATAGGGCATATTTTTAAATGGTAAATTTTAGAAGTTAACTTGGCTGTGTAGGATACAGCCACAGCTTCTATAAACTCTCTGGAAACGCCAATTCCTTGGTAGAAGGGTGCGCTGTGTGTTTCACTTTTACAATTATATAAGCTTTGTGGGGTTTGTGGGGGTAATACCGCCTTGTTGAAAAATGTTGCCCAAAGGCATGTTAATCATAATTTGGGCTTGTGTGAAAGAGATTGCCGGAGTTTGCCCATTCATGCGGGACCTTTGGCTCCGGTGTTTGTTGGATGAACAGATTGGGTTAGCTAATTACAGCCAGTGTTCTCAACTGTCTGCAACCCCAGTATGGTCTAGTGGAGTGACTTCCAAGAGTTCTAGATAGGGGGGGACAGCAAAATATGATATGATATGTTGTCTTTCGAATTCCCAACTGTCATCATTGAGGAGGACGGCGGACACTACAAAATAAGACAGCTTAGTACAGGGGAGAGTGTGGGGGGTTGTGGGGGGTCCGCGGGGACCGAACTGTGCCGACAGCAGGACCATGGATGACTGCAGGTGAAGAAGGGCGACCGCAGGCGACTCCGGTGAACCATGGGGGATGGTCGGATTGATAGAATTCCTATCATGACTGCAGCCTCACGCTCTCTCAAGGAGATGTCGTAAGCCCACCAAAGAACATGCGAAGTGGGTGAAGGCAACAAAGTACAGGTAAATAGAAGGGCAGGACCTCGTCCGATTCTGTGTTGATAGCCCAAGAGTATATTCAAAAATTCCAATAAAGATCCTGTTGGAGAGATTGAATTACTTTACCGGCTATTGCTCTCGCTCATTTCAATAGTTCGGAGTTTCTGGCACTAGCGATATGCCAGTTCGGCACAACTAGGATAAATAAATCATCTCCAATGCCACCCGGGTTACTAGCATAAGATCCTTTACATAATTCCCCCTCCGTGATGCTGTTAAGAGTCATGAGAGCAGGCTGAGTGAATGTATTCGGTTGTGAGCCTGTTGGACTTTAAACTCTAAACATTGGAAGTAATACCAGACAGTATGGGTATAGTAAGATGTCAGTATCGGATCAGGTTTCTAGACAGTTTTTTTGTCTTATCAATGATTAACCTACTCTCAGTTTTTATATTACAGCCATTTGCAAGCCCCCCACCCGCGACTCGGGCCGACACTTACCAGACCTATAGTACGGTATCAGTAAAGATACCCGAGCATTATATAAGTCCAGTGTAAGACATTTCTTGCGAGGACGGCGGAGCCGTCATCCTTCATCCTATGTGGCCAGGAAGATTCGAAAAATGGCCAGATGGGATGGCACGTTGCCATCCACTGTGGTCTGCCTTCAGGATGGACAGACTGCCACGTGGGGAACACTAACTGTGGTGAGGGCCTCCGTCAGCTTCGATTGGCTCTACAAAACTATAGCTATGATATTACCAGCATATGTTCTGCATTTGTCACGAGGAGCAATCTAATCATCAGATAGCAGATGTAAATCTTCCTTGTATCCTAACCCCTGTGTCTGGCAACAGCGGGGGGTCCATTGGGCTAGGCAGAGTTAAAGAAGGAAATTAGAGAAACAATTATGCTCGTGAGATCACTGTGAAGAAGAAAACCGAATGAGAGAGAAGTGGCGGAGCAGACCATGACAGAGATGGTAGAGATAAACTATTACTTGTAGCCAACGGCCTCTGAAACTAATACAATCACTAAAAACGAAACGAGACTCCCTAGCCTTTTGGGAAGGAAAGAAGAAGAAAAGGTTAGAGACGTTATGATCTTCCCTGATTCTGAGTAACACGTGCCCTATGCGCTATCTCGAGCCCAAAGGGCATAAGAAGCCAAAACACCCAACCTACAGTGTTTTGATCCGCATAGGGTACAAACAACACTGCCCAACTGCCCAATCACATAACCGCAAACCCTAATCTATATCTTGCTGCATCACACAAACAAAGTCAGGATGTCTGATGTAACCGCTCGCCATTCTTGCATAGTGGAGTCAAGCCCTTCAGGTCCTTCCTTATGAGGAAGATTGCAAAGTCCCCGATTGACCCCAGCAAGCTTGTCAGAAAATATATCCCTAACGTGACTGCAAAGCCTTTTCAACCCACCAAGAAACACTTTGAGGACGTGTGCAGGCCGACTGATGGTCCATGTATCAGCCAGGTTTTGGCTGATTGGGAAAAATACGAAGATCCTGTCGCCTCAGCTGGAGCCACTGCTTAATTCTTGTCCCTCTTGTGATACCTCTCCTTCGCTTGTTTTCATGCCTTTCTGTGCCACGGTTTCCGGGTTTGGGCAATAGCTTATTGGGGTTATGACTTCAGTTCTTATTTCAAGTAAATTCTTCTGCAAGGGTGGTGAGCTGCAGATTGAATTTTGAATTGATTAGATTATGGGCTCCGAGGTCTATTTTGCGCCAGAATTGATATGTTGACATAATATGGATACCCATTGTATTGTATAAGTTTTAGTATAAGAATGATTACGCACTCGCGGTATCCACGTAAACTAGCGTCCCTAACCCTCCGGATCACGCCAACTGCCAGCCTCACCCCTAGCTAATCCCCCATACCACACCAGCATGATACACGAGCACTCCCGGATAACCGATTTCGGGTGAAAATCTTGCGGCCCCCATCCATCCGAATTGACAATCCCAATCTCCACCCCAGCTACCCTACCCCTCATGCCCTTTCTCCCCTAATACCTGTATGGCAGATTCTTAAAGCCCGGTGTGCCCGAGTACTAGTACAGTGCATCAACCAGGGAGCTAGTGTTTGCCGGCCTTTTGCTATATCATACCCAGCCTATGTTTTCTGGTGAATAATGGTCTCACTATACCTACAGTAGCACGACTAGTGGACCATGCCACTAGCAGATTATTCATATATCATCGCTCGTTCCTCGCAAACCCGAGGGAGCATGTTGAAGTTCTTTTCCATTGATGAACACCGGCGAAAAATTCCTTCTTCGAATGTATCATGCCCGCCCACTGGACAGGCATTTGCCGAGCACCGCCAAGGTTCCTACTTGGATTATGTAAAATACCGCCGGGATCGCAATAACGTAACACGGGCGCTTCCCAACGCAAGCAGCCCCAAGCTCCTAACTAAACTCCTTGGAATTATATACCCTGTTCACTTGACCACGAATGCAAATCCCGGTACGGTAGTATTACGGAAGAAGGAAAAAACAGAAGAAAAAAGAAAAGAAAAATCCAATACCAGGTAAACCAACCCCGGGGCCAAGCTTTCGCCCCAGGAATAGCTTTTATCCTCTGGGGCATATTCTTGACTACCGTAATTTTCAAGAAAAATAATCAGTCCGATAGCACATAGCTATGTTCCACAGCATCGGATATGAGCTCCCGTAACACACAATTTTTGAGCAGCGGTATTAAGAACTTGTTTGGTTTAGTATCAGGTAATATACCCACTTTAACCGATAAGATAGAATTTTACCACTCACAGACTTATCTTATCGGCTTGATGTGTTTCGCCTTTTCGAACTTTATTCATACTATAAGAACTTAAATAATTGAACCTGACGCTAAGGGGTTAAAATAAGGTATGGCTTGCCAAGAAAAATTGCGCAATATTAGTTTCAGAGCTAAAAACTATACAAAAAAAATATCATCATCTTCTTCCTCCATGTTCAACTCAATATCATCGACCAAGAAACAATTTTCTTCTTTGTTTTCCCCCTCTGACCCACCCCCTGACTCCTCCTCCAACCCCTCGTGCCCCAAGTCTTTCAGCCCTTGAACAAGGTAAGCTTATTCTAGCCCTTTTACTGAAATCTCACTATCACAACTCCTATCGATAGGCAATGCTAATCCGAGTATGCAGAAAGACTTTTGTACCACCTCCAACCTCTTATAGGAGAAATGCTCCCATGGTTCACAAACCACCCAAGTTATAAGTATTCTTCGTCCCCCTACCATGCTCTCGATTAATTTACTACGTGCTGCTAGAATCCTTTCCTCTTCCTTCTCCACATCATCAAGCCTCTCCTCCAATACTTCCTATAAAAAGATTGGTTCCTCTCTCTTGTGTTAGATTCATCATTTTGTTTGTAGCCCAGGGATTACCTTCCAAATACTGCAAAAACTCTAATAGGTGGATGGTGTGCTAGAAGGTCAAAATAGGGTTCAAGGCTAGGAGGAACGGAAATTAATGTCTCTGGATTGTTTTGGAGTACAGAAAATACCAGAAATCAGAGACTTTAAATCTCACTTGAAGTCAATTGGAATCTCACCTGATTTTTCAGATGTGTAGAAAATATAAACAATGTAAATACATAATAAACTATATATAAAAAAAGAGTCAAACAGATACAAAACAATCAGTTAGCAGTGTGTCATCACAGCCTTGTAGCTGGATCCATGTACAGCCAGACCTTCCTGCTCATCTAGCAGACTGATTCTACGCTAGTATAAAAAAAAAAAGAATGGGCCAAAGCAAAAGCCACTTGCCGAAATTCTTTGAAAGTCATTTAAAGTTGCAGCAAACCCCTACCATTCCTATACCATCAGCTATAAGCTTCGAGTTCTCTTGTACTAAATGGGGACTCAATTACACTATAGCCCAACCAAGATACACAAAATGACAAGAGAGAAGGTAGCCAACTACTTTAAGATACTAGCAGCCAATTTATCACATTGAAAGAGAGAAGAGAAAGAAGGAAAGTTTAAGGAGCGAAATGTATGATAGAGGAGAGAGAGAGATGATAAAGGAAAGCGCCAGTGGCCCAAAATGGAAAAAGAACTTTTTCAAAAATTCTGAGAGCAGTGTGCTCTCAGAAGGGTAGTTTGGTATGGCTGGTTTAGAAGTGTTAGGAAAGAACCTTTTATTAAAAATTACCCAAAAGAGCATTTAAGAGCATTTAAGTTCTCCAATGGGTGGTTTCATAAATATCAGGGGTGGTATCAAATTAGTCTTTACTTTACCATCAATAAAGCCAGTCAGCTGCCAAAGGATTTTAGAGAAGCAATACTTTCTTGGTTTTGATTTAATCACCAAAACTCACAGTACCAGCCAGGAGAATCTAGGGAGAGCAGTATTGAGTGGAAGCTCCAGGCCGGCCAATACCAGTTACAGAATATCTGTAACATCAACCAGACACCAGTTCCTTTTGAATACATAGAGGGTCAAACTTACAAGTAGCTTGATAAGTAGACAATCTGGATTCAATCTAGCTGGTCAGATGGGGATAAGCGGCAGGAGACTATACAACTCACCATATTTGCCAAGTGGGTTTTTTGTATTAAACCCCTTTTATTTTTTTCGTGGAATGGGTATGGGACTCACAATTGTAGTCGAGTACTAAAGATATGATAGCCGGATTATTGTTAACTATAACTAAACTGCCTATAACAACTCAATCAATATGATTGAGTGGCTCGAGAAACAGCTTATACCTGTTCACAATAGTTAGCCATCACTCCTAGCACTTGACCTTTTCTCCAGTCACAAAATATCTGAGATACTCAATACCCTTCATGCCTATGATATTATGCCTAGCGTAATACTAGGAGGTGTACTGGCCATGTACAGCCTATAAATGTATCTATCAATAGTCCATTTAAGGAGATATTAAAAGTGAGTAATACTTAATTTCAATAGCAATGAAGAAGTGAAAACCTACCTTATAATTGGACTGGTTAAGAAATCTAGGAAGTGATAGATCAGCAACTTAAAGAGATTGAGGAAGAGGAGGAAAGAATTTTGGCAGTGGGGGGGGGGACTTACCAGTAGTAGGATAGGTTACTGTAGGATAGCAATTACTCATGCTATTGGTGAGTCGTGGGAGCACTTTTCAACTAAACACGTAGAAGTTATCCACTAAGCATTACATGTTATAGGTCTCTCACTGTTACACATAAGACGAACTGGCATAGTGTAATAGGCAGGTTACGTGATTATTAGCAAAAGGTTACGTGTTCGATCCCAGAGTCTGCCGGAGTATTTGGAGAATGAGTGGATTTCTACCAATATGACAGCGGCACAAAACCCTCAATTACGCCACCACCGAAGGTCACCAACCGTGGGGTTTTTGCTGAATGCGCAAGAGAGGACTCTCGGCTATCCTGACATGGTCGAACAAACTAGATCGGTCAGTTGGTTGTGGAGATAAACGCATGCAAAGATCCCTCAGCTGAGCCAGCGGATGGATGCCAACCGGGGGGAGGTCGGCTACTCCGATAGGAGTCCCCAGCTGCCATGCAGGCAGCAAGACCGAATTTCAAGTCCGTTGGTGGAGGAAGGCAGAGGAAAATCCTGATGAGGGGACGACGCCCAAGAGATGATCGTTCGCCCACACCCACAGGCATGATAAGGTCGAGTCAGATGAGGGCCGACCGCGTGAGAAATCAACCCTGAGCGCAATGAGGGCTAACCGCCATTGGCACGATAAGGCAGGAAAGTACTTGCTGTGGGTTGACGCAGGCAGATGAGAAATCTGACTGCATTGATAAGTCCCTTGTCGGAGCTGATCACTTCGTATGCAGAGATAGAACCAATAACTGTTTGCTACGGTGAAAGGGTTCGAGTGACTACGATGAGCAGGGCCACAGCGAGGAGAGAGGTAGGACACCCTCCCCACTGTCCAGGAGAATCAGAGTCAAGCGGGGTAAAGGTTTTCAGGGTCTACGAAGTTCGCAGGGAGGAAAAGTGGGAGGAGTAGATAGGCTGTGAATACTCAGACGCAGAATATAAATATCGAGGTGCCTCCCATGCTTTCTAGATCATCAGCGACAGAGAAGAGATCTTATCAATATATTCGTTCTACGATACAACCTACATTTCCTCTTGATACCTTAAGTACGTCTTCCTAGAAACCACTTCATCACGTATCAGGCCTTAGTCCAGACTCGCTTGTCTTTAGAGTCGGCTACCGCCTAACACTCACTACCTATCGATGGTAGTGAGAATCACCGAATATCTATCAAGGGACCAGCTAAGAAGTTTCTGGTTGAGAGGATAAAGAAAGTACAAGTGGAGGATGAGGTGGGAGAGATGAAAGGGGAAGGTAATTGGAAGGAAGAAGGAGACAGAGTAGGAGAGAAAGCAGAAGAGTTGGAGGGAGAGGCTAAGTGAGTGGTGGAAGTTATTCATGATGAGAGCATAGAGGTAGAAGAGGTGGAAGAATCTGTGGATAAGCTAAATTTTTACTATAACTAGTAGCTAAGAAAGCATGAAACTAATATTGGCTGATTAGTATGACAATTGCTTGGTGAGACATACCTTAAATTAACTGCTTTATATGATGTCCAATTATTCAAGTTTTGACAGTATTCTTAAAGGGTCAATTAATAGATACATCTAATGATTGAACAAGTAATATACAACTACCTAGAACTATGCTAACAATAATACCATTAGCCTGAAAGGTATCAAGAACCGCCTCTGTCTTGTGGGCCCTAAAAAGATCGAGTACTAAAAGCATTGGTTGATTCTTCAAGACAGCTATAAACCGTTCATCGAGCTATTGAATAGTATTGGAGGAATTTGCATATACTTTAGTGTTGAATGTAACGATAATGTGTAGATTATATATATTTTGTTTTAATCACGTATAGTAGACCTAGTTCCTTGCTCCTGAAAGAAAATTAGTAGCTTAACACATGGAATTCTATAAGCAAAAAGACTTAGCTGAACCACTACCTGCTGCTGGTCCCAGGCAGACTAGATACTTTGGATCCATATTGTTTTGTTACCTTTTTGGTTGTAAGTTCTTCCATCTAAATACTCAAATGGGAGTGGAGTCTGATCCATATTTACATTATTGTAAAGTCTATAGTGGCCTACAGTTGCTCGTTGGTCACCTAATTCCATTATGTTATCTGGACAATGCTAAGAGTTTCTTCTGTTAAACCTCATCCAACCAAGAATTTGTTCACCAAAGTTTGTCCAGAAGCTTACTTGCAGTATTAGTATGTAATGACACAGCATACATGAGCTATGGCAGCCGGAACCTATACCCATACAGACAGCCAGGAGACGAACTGGTAGGAACGGGCAGGCAAGTAAGTACTTGACCTGTAGAGACCCGATATTCTTGGCTCTGAGATAAACAGCATTGGCTGGCAGGGGACTTAGGTACCTGGCTACACCTGGTAGCGGTGTCAGCGCACTTAGGGACCTCTAAAGAGGCAGTTACTCAGCTAGGCCAGATAACTGGTAAAAGGTCAGAAGTGTCTATCTCCAGTGGTGGAATAGATAGGGTAACCAGATAAAGTCATTTGTCCACTAGACAAAGTTGCCCTACACTCAGGATCAGGTTACCCTGCCATAGGGCTCGGGTTACCCTGTCTAAAGCCCTGAGTTACCCAGCCTTTCAATATAAAGTCCCTCAGGGAGTTGGAAAAAAATGATCAGAATGTTTTTCATGCAAAACCACGCATGATACTGGAATCTGGGGTTCCGAGAGATGCTATTGGGTGAGCTACGCAGTTCTGGAGAAGCTCTAAATTGGAGACCATATTCCTATCATACCCCTCCAGCCCCGCCTTGAGGCCCGGACATCATGGGCAAACGGTTGTGTAGTTGTGTGCAGTCTAGCAAAGAGGAACCTTTGGAGACCTGCTTTCAACACCGTATATGTTGCTGCTATCTGGTCGACCATAGGCTATTCGCAGGATATATAAAGGGGCATAGGATGGAAGGTGGAGTACCTGCTCCAAGTTGTTCGGAGTAAAATGGACCTAAACTGATGGAGTTAACAGGAGTTAACCGTGGGGGTCCCAAAGGTAGTCCCGGGTGGTGCCGGGGTGACTAGGAGAGTTTTACACCTACCAAGCCCAAAAGTGTCCCTAGCGCCATAGGCTCTGTAAGGAAAGTGCAGAGATACTCAAAGCATAATTCCTACTCTATGTAAGGTGCGTCTGAGGTAGTGGTCATGGGTAGCGCCCATTGGACTACTCCCAGACCACCTATCCTGCGGAAGACAGCAGAAGACTGAGAATTGTAAATAGTAGATAGATAAACTGCTCTAGGTAGCTTCTGGGGTCATATAGAGATCAACACATATGGGAAGGGTGTCATAAATAGTCCAGTTCATCAGGTGTCTTGACTGTTAGCCACTGGCAAGATGCCAATGCGAAGAAGTTTTCATTTCACCTGGCAAAATGAAAATACGCCGCAGAAATGATAACCGCATAAGGTGAACATCGACTAGAGTGTGTCGACACACACATACCTGAAGGGTGTGCCAGGAGACGTGTCGGACCACCCTTAGCAGAGAAGGGTGTGCTCGAATAGTTGGAGTAAACCGATGGGAGAGTTTCTGTTATAGGATAAAACTACTTGAAAAGTCTATGCGAGAACTCTCCTACTCCAACAATCAGTTCTCTCGAGACCTTAATTGAGTGAAGCGTCAGGCTTGACGGCATTAAGTTTTACTGTTTACTTTACTGTTACATCCGTGTGAACATTGGCGATAAGTTTGAAGTTGTTCAGTGTGGTCGCAACCTTGGGATCAGTCTTCCTAGAGGTGCCCCCATTACATAGTAACAAAGCGGAGGGAGATTTGATGCCAGCTAAGGCAGCTGTGAAACCATCCATTGGAGAAATCAAAAGATGTATGTTGTACTTCCAGGTAGTGCTGAGGATAAAGTTGTTTACTGATATGGGAAAACCATCCTCTCCTAACTACAGCTCCAGAAACTCAATGATGCTGAAAGCACTGATACAGATTCCTCTCTAATCTTTTATATTTCTGCCACTGCCCTCCACTATGTGCCTAGTACTGGTCCCATGTCTGATCCTTAAACTTTTCCTCCTTCTCTTCTCTCTTTCAATAAGCGAGGTTTGGTTCTGAAATTTTGAACTGCCTTGCCATTTCAAAGCACATTAGAGTTCGGAGTTGGGTTAGCCCAATTGGTATACTTGGTATTGTCCAATACAATAGAATTTGGAGTTTTTAACTAACAGTATAGGCATGATAGGAATTGTCTACACCTCAGGGTTGATGGTAGGACTTAGCACTGTGGAGGAAAGACAACGGGATCACGATATGGATGAGGACCGAAGGTGAGGAAAGAGGAGTCGTTCTTGTTGTCAATCGGAAGGTCCGAAAGAATACTAAATACAAAGAAGGGAGGAAGCTACCACTAACAGGGCTGGTTCCCCTAACAATACACAATATAGTCACACTGACTAACTAGGGACCCACAGCCCTAGTGTATATATTCATGCTCCCCCACACATCTCACGAACACTATACAGTCTCTCCTATATCTGACTATTGGGATCATGCCATCAAGGTTGTCTTGTGTTGCTGCTCAGCAAGCTGCTTCTGCTTTGGCCTCAGCTTCTTCCTAATACTAGCATAAAATCTGTTGGCTTGAAGTGGTGGTAGAACTGGATAGAGTTTGGTTCAGCTACTTGCCTTTGGCACCATCTCGAAGAATCTTATTAGATTGAATTGGGTTGAACTTGGTTGAGTTGAATTAAATTCAACTCAGCTGAACTAGATTGGATTGGAAATAGATAAGAGTGGATGAAAAGAACAGCACAGTAGAAAACACCAGACAAGGAGATTTTGAGTTTAAAAGCTCTAAGTCATGTTAGCAGAATTGATGTTTTGATTCTCTACCATATATGGAACAGCTCATATTCTCTAAGGTGATGTTGAGAATCGTCGGCCAAAGCGTTATCTGATAATCCAAGTATTCAAAATACGGTATCTCATTCCTGTACGGTGGTGTGACTGTGTCGGTCATGTGATACAGTCACATGACCGGTTGTTATGCTAGAAGATTCTAGCAGGGTATATAGATTTCCTTGGTATGAGTCAGTGTTCGCGTAACCATAGAAGGGTATAAATAGGGGTGTATTTTTCCTTTCTGTTAGAAGAGCACGCAAGCTTGGATTAATCTATGAGTCTTAAAGATATATCTTGTTCACCAGGTCTACTCCACTATCACAAGTGCAAGTGACTTAGATACAAATATTCTCAGGTTATGAGCCCGGGTTTGTGAGATCTTCCGCAAACCTGAACATCATATACCACAAGGCCATAAGAGCACTCCTAAGCGAGCGTATACCGTTAATCCTCCCCTCAAACTCCTCCTTCAACAAAAACCAACCTGGCCCGCCAGTACTTTGATGCACTAGACTGGTGGACGTGTCCTTACTGCAACAAAAAACGCCCTCTTTCACCTGATTATCTTCTCCCTTCCTGTTGTGAAAAGTACTACGACGATATACGCCGTGACGCAATCAGGAGCCTAGGTGAGATAAATAGTTGGCGATTTTGGTCACAAAGAAACCGACCCCTTCCACAAAACAGACGATCAGAAACGACAGTAATCGGAAACGTACCACGATAAAGCAATATGTTGAACGATACCGAAACTGTCTTCAAGCTATCCGTAACCGACTACCCAAAACTACAAGGACAAGAGAACTACCAGACTTGGGCGCAAGCCTGGCTGGTTGCCTTCGAAGTCCTTGGTCTGTCAGAGGTAGTACTGGGAACGGAAAAGAAGCCTGAGATCCCTACGATCGGAGCATCAGAAGATGCTACAAAAGTCACGACGTGGAAGAAAAAGGACACTAAAGCTAGATTCTACCTCTACCAAGCAGTAAACTCCATCTACCATGCCGACATCTCTGCCAAAAGTTCAGCAGCGGAGGTCTGGCAGGCGTTCAAAGACCGATTCGACAAAGAAACTCCCGCTACCAACATGATGCTACTTGAAGCCATCTGGAAAATCAAACTTGTCTCCACCCAATCCATCTCCGACCATGCTACAAAGTTCGAAACTGCATGGAACCGTCTTGCACAACGATGTTCATCAGCTGATGATGAAACAACCAACAAATTCCGAACCGCGATGCGAGCATGGACACAAGCAGAAGAAGTCAAGGGCACTGTCTTCATGCTATCCATCAACGAGTTGCACCCTGATCTATGCGATGTCTTGTCGGCAAGAAAGACAACCAGATATGTGGACGTTCGGGATTACTTTCTAAGCAGGGCAGCAGAAAAAGGAGAAGGTAAAGAGGAGGAAAAGGTACTATCGGTACCTTACAAGAACAAGAAACAGATGTATTGCACATGGTGTGCAGCAAGAGGTGGGAAAAGCGATACCCACAATACTAACAAATGTCGAGGTCTTTCAAGGGAAAAAGCCAAAAAGAAGAAACGGGACAACAAGCCAAACACCGCAGCTGTTACCGACGCTACAGTCACGGTTCTGATGGCGAAAGCCAAGGAACCTCCTACACCAGAGGAAGAGGTTGTCTGTATGACAATCGGGGAAGTCTCGACAGAATGGTTATGTGATTCTGGGGCATCGAACCACATATCTCCCAATTCAGGTGACTTCCAAAGTCTTACGCCTTCCTCCAAAAAGATAGTAACAGCAGACGGTAGAATTCACCAGGCAACTGCATCCGGAGATGCTTACCTCCACGTGCACCTGTTGGATGGAACCAAACATACAGTCATCCTCAAACGAGCACTGTATGTACCCACGTTTCGATACTCATTGGTATCTGAATCCCGATTGGACGATGTTGGAGTAAAGGTTACGGTAGAAAAAGGAAGAAGGATGTTTGAGAAGGAAAGGAGGATTTTCATAGTTGCGGATAAGAAAAGTGGGTTGTGGTATGTTAGGATGAGTAATGAGAAGTCTTTTGTTTCTGTTTACGAAGAACGGCACAAAGCCCTTGGACATCCGAGTGTGATTAAGGATTGTTACAAGGACGCCACCCCTATCGCTCCTCCATCAGACTTTCATTGTACAACATGCAATCGAAACAAAACCACGCATGTAAAACCAAAGTCAAAGGACATCGAAACCAAGTCAGCTTTCGACAAAGTCCATTCCGATCTTAGTGGTCAAATGTCCACATCTACACTGGGAAAAAATCTCTACTACATGACGTTTATAGATGATTATACCAGGTATTGTTGGATTTACCTACTAAAGACAAAGGACGGAGCAGAAGTTGCCATAAAACACTTCTGGGAAATGGTACTTACTCAATTCGGTAAACGAGTCAAGCGATTGCATAGCGACCAAGGAACCGAATACCTTAACCGGAAAGTGTCTGAATTCTTAAACACAAAAGGAGTCATCCACACCACATCACCAGCCTACAACCCTGAATCAAACGGAGTCGCAGAAAGGCTAAATCGGACCCTTACAACAATGGTACGATGCATGATGCCACCTGAACGAAAATCATTGTGGGGAGAGGCCTATTCCACAGCGGCTTACCTCTACAATCGACGGTGGCATTCATCAATAAAAACAACACCTTTCGAGCAACTATATAAAACGAAACCCACGATTAGTCACCTCCATCCCTGGTTCGCCGATGTCATGGTACATATCCCAGCTGAGAAGCGAGGAAAGTTTGACCAGACAGCAGAAGAAGGTCACCTAGTCGGATACACTTCCAGTCCGACGATTTACCGTGTTTACATACCTAAACGGCACACTGTGATCGAAGCAAGGGATGTGAAATTTGGAAAGACAAAAGGGGTATCGTTTGAATATCTTCAACGAACAATAGAAAGAGAAGAAAAGGAAATGTCGGATCAATCCAGTGAATCGGAACGTACCGATGAGGAAGGGTCATCTACCCCAGTAAGACCGACAACACCAGTACCACCTCCGACTACCTCTATGCCCGGCGAATTCCAGTCAACACCTATTCCTCCTCCAGATACCTCCTCCTCGGAACCTCCAGCACCCCGTCGTTCTACTCGAGAACGCACTCAGACACAGAAAGCACGAGACGAAGAAAAACTTCAGATAGAAAAAAAGATATGGTCTCTGCAACGTCAAATAAAAGGAAACGAACGGGATTGTAAGCTGGAAGGCCTAACCGAGGACGAGATGCAACTTCTCCAGGAAAGAAGAGAGGAACTTGATGAACAGCTTCGGAATGAAGAAGGGAATCTTCAAAGATATACGGTTGTTGGTCTCATGTATCACATACCAGACCCCAATACGTATAGAGAGGCCATGGAATCGCAGGAGAGAAATGAATGGCAGAAAGCCATGGACGAAGAGATGAAGGTACTGAGAAAATGAGAAGTAGGAGTGGAAGTGGAAAAACCAAGTGGAAAAAAGGTATTAACAGGACGATGGGTTTATAAGGCCAAAGTCAAAAAGGATGGCACTATCGAACGTCGGAAAGCACGATACTGCGCAAAAGGTTTCAACCAAGCCCCAGGCGAAGACTATGAAGAAGTTTATGCCCCGGTTGCTCGGTTAGAATCCCTAAGACTCCTACTGGCAGTAGCTGTCAAACGTGGTTATAAGTTCCGACAGATCGACATCAAGAGCGCCTTCCTATATGGCAATATAGACATGGAAACCTACCTGGAGCTCCCGGAAGGATATCGCGAACCAGGCAAGGTCTGGAAGCTTAAGAAAGCCATTTACGGACTTAAGCAATCCCCAAGACTATGGTACCAACGACTAACCAAAACCCTCGAAACCATGAACCTTAAAGTTACCGACTTCGACCCATGTATTCTTGTTGCAAAAAACCTCTTTTGTTGCATTTACGTTGACAATATTCTAATAGCCGGAAAATCCTCACTAGTCGATACATGTATTGACAAAATACAATCCCATTTTCAATGTACGGACTCTGGACAAGCATCACTACTGTTAGGCATGCAGATCGAAATCTCAAAAGACAATCTCAAAATCTACCAGGAACGGTATATTACTGAGATCCTCGAACGATTTGACCTAAGCGAAGCCAAACCAGTTGCCACTCCTATTGAAGTCCATACTACACTTATGAAAGCAAAAGACGATGATCAACTATGCGATCAACGACAATACCAGTCCATCATTGGATCGCTGATGTGCGCCGCTGTCACTACAAGACCTGACATCGCACATGCCACTGCTTTCCTCAGCCAATTCTCCTCAAAACCCACCACCACACATCTTACCACCGCAAAAAGGGTACTTAGGTATCTAAAAGGAACCAAGACCAAGGGATTACGATACAACCAAGACAACAAGGAACAACCATTGAAGATCTTTACTGATGCTTCATTCACCTCAAATCTCGAAGACAGAAAATCGTTTACCGGTCTGATCGTACAAGTTTACGGAAGTACCGTAATATGGCGATCAAAGAAACAAAAAACTATAGCAACATCTACAACAGAAGCCGAATACGTCGCACTCGCATTTGCCGCTAGACAGAGCGTCTGGCTTAGCCGAGGAATGTCACATATGGGAATTGAGACTGTACCGATCCTATACTGTGACAACACAGCAGCCATCAAGCTTACCGAAAACGCGGGTGTTTCCGACCGAACGAAACATATCGACGTTCAGCACCACTACACTAGAGAGCTACGGGAAGCGGGGAAGATAGATGTGATAGCAGTTGGAACAGAGGACAATTTGGCGGATATATGTACAAAGGGATTAGTTAAGGTGACATTTGAAGGGTTTTCTAATAGGCTGGGAATGGAACCGTAGGGGAAGTGTTCAAAATACGGTATCTCATTCCTGTACGGTGGTGTGACTGTGTCGGTCATGTGACACAGTCACATGACCAGTTGTTATGCTAGAAGATTCTAGCAGGGTATATAGATTTCCTTGGTATGAGTCAGTGTTCGCGTAACCATAGAAGGGTATAAATAGGGGTGTATTTTTCCTTTCTGTTAGAAGAGCACGCAAGCTTGGATTAATCTATGAGTCTTAAAGATATATCTTGTTCACCAGGTCTACTCCACTATCACAAGTGCAAGTGACTTAGATACAAATATTCTCAGGTTATGAGCCCGGGTTTGTGAGATCTTCCGCAAACCTGAACATCATATACCACAAGGCCATAAGAGCACTCCTAAGCGAGCGTATACCGTTAATCCTCCCCTCAAACTCCTCCTTCAACAAAAACCAACCTGGCCCGCCAGTACTTTGATGCACTAGACTGGTGGACGTGTCCTTACTGCAACAAAAAACGCCCTCTTTCACCTGATTATCTTCTCCCTTCCTGTTGTGAAAAGTACTATGACGATATACGCCGTGACGCAATCAGGAACCTAGGCGAGATAAATAGTTGGCGATTTTGGTCACAAAGAAACCGACCCCTTCCACAAAACAGACGATCAGAAACGACAGTAATCGGAAACGTACCACGATAAAGCAATATGTCGAAGGATACCGAAACTGTCTTCAAGCTATCCGTAACCGACTACCCAAAACTACAAGGACAAGAGAACTACCAGACTTGGGCGCAAGCCTGGCTGGTTGCCTTCGAAGTCCTTGGTCTGTCAGAGGTAGTACTGGGAACGGAAAAGAAGCCTGAGATCCCTACGATCGGAGCATCAGAAGATACTACAAAAGTCACGACGTGGAAGAAAAAGGACACTAAAGCTAGATTCTACCTCTACCAAGCAGTAAACTCCATCTACCATGCCGACATCTCTGCCAAAAGTTCAGCAGCGGAGGTCTGGCAGGCGTTCAAAGACTGATTCGACAAAGAAACTCCCGCTACCAACATGATGCTACTTGAAGCCATCTGGAAAATCAAACTTGTCTCCACCCAATCCATCTCCGACCATGCCACAAAGTTCGAAACCGCATGGAACCGTCTTGCACAACGATGTTCATCAGCTGATGATGAAACAACCAACGAATTCCGAACCGCGATGCGAGCATGGACACAAGCAGAAGAAGTCAAGGGCACTGTCTTCATGCTATCCATCAACGAGTTGCACCCTGATCTATGCGATGTCTTGTCGGCAAGAAAGACAACCAGATACGTGGACGTTCGGGATTACTTTCTAAGCAGGGCAGCAGAAAAAGGAGAAGGTAAAGAGGAGGAAAAGGTACTATCGGTACCTTACAAGAACAAGAAACAGATGTATTGCACATGGTGTGCAGCAAGAGGTGGGAAAAGCGATACCCACAATACTAACAAATGTCGAGGTCTCTCAAGGGAAAAAGCCAAAAAGAAGAAACGGGACAACAAGCCAAACACCGCAGCTGTTACCGACGCTACAGTCACGGTTCTGATGGCGAAAGCCAAGGAACCTCCTACACCAGAGGAAGAGGTTGTCTGTATGACAATCGGGGAAGTCTCGACAGAATGGTTATGTGATTCTGGGGCATCGAACCACATATCTCCCAATTCAGGTGACTTCCAAAGTCTTACGCCTTCCTCCGAAAAGATAGTAACAGCAGACGGTAGAATTCACCAGGCAACTGCATCCGGAGATGCTTACCTCCACGTGCGCCTGTTGGATGGAACCAAACATACAGTCATCCTCAAACGAGCACTGTATGTACCCACGTTTCGATACTCATTGGTATCTGAATCCCGATTGGACGATGTTGGAGTAAAGGTTATGGTAGAAAAAGGAAGAAGGATGTTTGAGAAGGAAAGGAGGATTTTCATGGTTGCGGATAAGAAAAGTGGGTTGTGGTATGTTAGGATGAGTAATGAGAAGTCTTTTGTTTCTGTTTACGAAGAACGGCACAAAGCCCTTGGACATCCGAGTGTGATTAAGGATTGTTACAAGGACGCCAACCCCATTGCTCCTCCAACAGACTTTCCTTGTATGACATGCGATCGAAACAAAACCACTCATGTAAAACCAAAGTCAAAGGACATCGAAACCAAGTCAGCTTTCGACAAAGTCCATTCCGATCTTAGTGGTCAAATGTCCACATCTACACTGGGAAAAAATCTCTACTACATGACGTTTATAGATGATTATACCAGGTATTGTTGGATTTACCTACTAAAGACAAAGGACGGAGCAGAAGTTGCCATAAAACACTTCTGGGAAATGGTACTTACTCAATTCGGTAAACGAGTCAAGCAATTGCATAGCGACCAAGGAACCGAATACCTTAACCGGAAAGTGTCTGAATTCTTAAACACAAAAGGAGTCATCCACACCACATCACCAGCCTACAACCCTGAATCAAACGGAGTCGCAGAAAGGCTAAATCGGACCCTTACAACAATGGTACGATGCATGATGCCACCTGAACGAAAATCATTGTGGGGAGAGGCCTATTCCACAGCGGCTTACCTCTACAATCGACGGTGGCATTCATCAATAAAAACAACACCTTTCGAGCAACTATATAAAATGAAACCCACGATTAGTCACCTCCATCCCTGGTTCGCCGATGTCATGGTACATATCCCAGCTGAGAAGCGAGGAAAGTTTGACCAGACAGCAGAAGAAGGTCACCTAGTCGGATACACTTCCAGTCCGACGATTTACCGTGTTTACATACCTAAACGGCACACTGTGATCGAAGCAAGGGATGTGAAATTTGGAAAGACAAAAGGGGTATCGTTTGAATATCTTCAATGAACAATAGAAAGAGAAGAAAAGGAAAAGTCGGATCAATCCAGTGAATCGGAACGTACCGATGAGGAAGGGTCATCTACCCCAGTAAGACCGACAACACCAGTACCACCTCCGACTACCTCTATGCCCGGCGAATTCCAGTCAACACCTATTCCTCCTCCAGATACCTCCTCCTCGGAACCTCCAGCACCCCGTTGTTCTACTCGAGAACGCACTCAGACACAGAAAGCACGAGACGAAGAAAAACTTCAGATAGAAAAAAAGATACGGTCTCTGCAACGTCAAATAAAAGGAAACGAACGGGATTGTAAGCTGGAAGGCCTAACCGAGGACGAGATGCAACTTCTCCAGGAAAGAAGAGAGGAACTTGATGAACAGCTTCGGAATGAAGAAGGGAATCTTCAAAGATATACGGTTGTTGGTCTCATGTATCACATACCAGACCCCAATACGTATAGAGAGGCCATGGAATCGCAGGAGAGAAATGAATGGCAGAAAGCCATGGACGAAGAGATGAAGGTACTGAGAAAACGAGAAGTAGGAGTGGAAGTGGAAAAACCAAGTGGAAAAAAGGTATTAACAGGACGATGGGTTTATAAGGCCAAAGTCAAAAAGGATGGCACTATCGAACGTCGGAAAGCACGATACTGCGCAAAAGGTTTCAACCAAGCCCCAGGCGAAGACTATGAAGAAGTTTATGCCCCGGTTGCTCGGTTAGAATCCCTAAGACTCCTGCTGGCAGTAGCTGTCAAACGTGGTTATAAGTTCCGACAGATCGACATCAAGAGCGCTTTCCTATATGGCAATATAGACATGGAAACCTACCTGGAGCTCCCGGAAGGATATCGCGAACCAGGCAAGGTCTGGAAGCTTAAGAAAGCCATCTACGGACTTAAGCAATCCCCAAGACTATGGTACCAACGACTAACCAAAACCCTCGAAACCATGAACCTTAAAGTTACCGACTTCGACCCATGTATTCTCGTCGCAAAAAACCTCTTTTGTTGCATTTACGTTGACGATATTCTAATAGCCGGAAAATCCTCACTAGTCGATACATGTATTGACAAAATACAATCCCATTTTCAATGTACGGACTCTGGACAAGCATCACTACTGTTAGGCATGCAGATCGAAATCTCAAAAGACAATCTCAAAATCTACCAGGAATGGTATATTACTGAGATCCTCGAACGATTTGACCTAAGCGAAGCCAAACCAGTTGCCACTCCTATTGAAGTCCATACTACACTTATGAAAGCAAAAGACGATGATCAACTATGCGATCAACGACAATACCAGTCCATCATTGGATCGCTGATGTACGCCGCTGTCGCTACAAGACCTGACATCGCACATGCCACTGCTTTCCTCAGCCA
This sequence comes from Tuber magnatum, assembly GCA_003182015.1. Classification (NCBI taxonomy): domain Eukaryota; kingdom Fungi; phylum Ascomycota; class Pezizomycetes; order Pezizales; family Tuberaceae; genus Tuber; species Tuber magnatum. Next base: position 1,684,768 of record PYWC01000021.1, on the reverse strand, counting down.
ATTCTCCTCAAAACCCACCACCACACATCTTACCGCCGCAAAAAGGGTACTTAGGTATCTAAAAGGAACCAAGACTAAGGGATTACGATACAACCGAGACAACAAGGAGCAACCATTGAAGATCTTTACTGATGCTTCATTCGCCTCAAATCTCGAAGACAGAAAATCGTTTACCAGTCTGATCGTACAAGTTTACGGAAGTACCGTAATATGGCGATCAAAGAAACAAAAAACCGTAGCAACATCTACAACAGAAGCCGAATACGTCGCACTCGCATTTGCCGCTAGACAGAGCGTCTGGCTTAGCCGAGGAATGTCACATATGGGAATTGAGACTGTACCGATCCTATACTGTGACAACACAGCAGCCATCAAGCTTACCGAAAACGCGGGTGTTTCCGACCGAACGAAACATATCGACGTTCAGCACCACTACACTAGAGAGCTACGGGAAGCGGGGAAGATAGATGTGATAGCAGTTGGAACAGAGGACAATTTGGCGGATATATGTACAAAGGGATTAGTTAAGGTGACATTTGAAGGGTTTTCTAATAGGCTGGGAATGGAACCGTAGGGAAAGTGTTCAAAATACGGTATCTCATTCCTGTACGGTGGTGTGACTGTGTCGGTCATGTGACACAGTCACATGACCAGTTGTTATGCTAGAAGATTCTAGCAGGGTATATAGATTTCCTTGGTATGAGTCAGTGTTCGCGTAACCATAGAAGGGTATAAATAGGGGTGTATTTTTCCTTTCTGTTAGAAGAGCACGCAAGCTTGGATTAATCTATGAGTCTTAAAGATATATCTTGTTCACCAGGTCTACTCCACTATCACAAGTGCAAGTGACTTAGATACAAATATTCTCACCAAGACTACTACAACTTTTGACAAGACTTCCATGGTATGGTAATTTCCGCATGCCTCGCCTTAAATTAACCTCTTAGCGCGAGGTTCAATTATTCAAGTTCTTACGGTAGGTTGTGGCTCGGATCCCGGAGGACGGGGAGGCGAGGTAACAGGATTAACATTTGTTTATTCTGAAATTGACCTTGTGGAGACACTGGTATCGGCCCGCATTTCGCCAGCAGGCATCGCATTGCTGAAGCCAGCGAGATTCGCCCCAGGAGAGAAAGTGCGCTGGTGCCTGGTCCGGAGATTCTGATTACTATACTTTTCTGGAGTTTAGTTGGGGTTGTGTGCGTTGCAACCTGACCCTTGTTCGATAGTACTGTACTGTACCTCTGTGCTACGTTGATCAGCGCCTCTTGGATCTAAGTGCGGCAGTGCTACACGCCTTTCGGCCTGTGTCCTGGATCTGCCCAGGGGACCCGTGGAGAAATGGTGGCCTTAAAACAAGGCTTGTCCTGGTCTAACTGGGCAAGAGGGTGACAAACACTGACCGGGTAACTCTAGATCTATCCCCCCCACATTTTCATTCCAGGTAATTGCCCGTTCTTACGTGCCCTCTTCTCCTGGTGGCTGGGATTTTTCAAACCTGCCAAATTCAAACCCGCCCTACCGAGCCTTGCAAGATGTATTCAAGTACGGGATTCTTTGAGTTTATATTTTCGGACAATCCGGGAGATCCTAAGGCTGCATATGAATCATTGGATTCCAAACCTTACCAGATCTTTGACCTTCTCCTGAGCCAAGAGCGTTTCACAAATTTCTTCTCAAGAATGGGAGTTTATGGGAAAAACCTTGCCGACCTGTTGAGCCAATTTCCTGGCTTCCAGAAGGACAATCATAGTTGCTTGTTGTTACGAGAAATGATTGGAGCCTTTACTCTCTCCTTACTCACTGAAAAGTTCGATGACGTGAAATCTAGGGGTGCAGTTGCGAGAATTGTCGTCTCGGTGGTAAAATTATCTGACCCAAGGACTATCGGGCGCTTTGGTGTGAGATTAGGAGCTCTCCCAGGGATATTGCGCGTTTTGATTCAGGAAGGGCACATAAAAAAATTAGCCTTGACTCACAAACATTGCTTTGAAAATCTCATCTTTGAATTCCAGGCGAAGGAACAGTGGGTTGGGTTTATTATGGATCTCTGCAAAGACTGTGAAGTTCACAAGTCGAGGCCAAAGAGAATGAGTGACGTGGAGTTGGCCAAGTTTATTCGCGCAGTTCCATGCGAATTCTGCATTTCTAACATTTCTTTTAATCGTGGACCCAATAGGGAGTCTGAGGGGAAGCCTACGGGAGTCCAGCGCCACTCTTTCCGACCAAGCACAGAGCCAGACGCATTCGAACACCTCTTAGGTGAGCCTCTGGGGCCATGGAAGATAATTCTTTCCCAACAGGCCATGGAGGATCTGGAGGAAGCGAACCGTCATGGTACTCTTTTCGTTAAGCCAAAGGTTTTTGAAAATTGCTGATGTCAGTTAGGTGACTTGGAGAGTGTTCGGTGCAAGTTCAGCGAGCTCGCCTCCGGGGACTGGGCTGGAGAGGAGACACTCCATAGGGCAGAATGGGGCAACGAACTCAGCTATCAAGTTCCTTTATTCAAGACATTCTATAATTCCACTTATTTTATATTATGGCAAATTGATGCAGCCTTCGATGAAAGATTTAGCAAAGATTACCAGGTTATAAAAGGTTTGAGTGCCTGTGAAATTAGCCCTATGGGTAGATAGCTAACGATAGGTAACTGCGGTTTAGTCTGGGCTATTGGGGAGCCCGAAAATGTGTGTATCTTACCCCAGAATGATGCAGGTACGGTGATATTAAAGTGGAAAAGCTCGATAGTATTGTCGTGTATATTCACCGGACACAGCAAGCCTATACCAAGACTCGAGTGGAAGCTTGTGAGAGAGACGATTTGGATGGGTCATGGGGGATCAGGCTCCCAGTGCGGGCATACCTGGACAGCGAGAAAAGTGGTGTCATGGGGGTTGATGACTCTTGCAATGAGGATTTTGGTAATTCGGCTCAACTAGGTAAAGAAGTCAAAATGGCCCTACCCGGGTTGTTGCATGGGGATGCTAAATTCGCGGTTAATAGCAAAGTTTTATAGTCTAACCATCACTGTTCTGGATAATATTGCTTCCGCAACTGGAAAGGTGGCATACCCGCTAGCGATATCGGTGGACGAGGCCAGAGTGGTGGATCACTTCGCAACCCCAGCGTTCATTCTCGGGAGAAGTGGGACCGGGAAAACCACCTGCTTAGTTTATAAGCTAGCAGGGAGGTATTTGAGCAGTAGGGGGAATGAAGCGCCATTGAGACAAGTACGTGATTGCAGGATGCCTGAGATTGGATCATGCTCTGAGCGTGTGATGTTGATTAAGCTAACAACCATAGGTCTTACTTACGAGGTCAAAGAGATTAGTGTCGAAGTTGAGAGCTAATACCGACGGGTTGATTGAGGCGAGATCTGGTAATGGGGAAAGGGCGTCTGAGGGCACATGTGCCAAAAAAGACGATTTTGATGATAATACAAAAAGGCAGTTCTCATCGCTCGCCGATACGGACTTCCCGCTGATATGCACTTTTGATTACCTGTTAAGACTTATTGAAAATAGTATTAGGTTTGTTGCTCCTTAGCTCGAGTTGTTACCATATAGGAGGCCTACTAAACCGCCTTAGGGAACAGGAAAACAAGCAGATATACATGAAGATAGACAGTTTTACATGCGCCCGCGTGATTAATTTCAGGAGGTTCAGCATTGAGTATTGGGAACACCTGTCCCCAAAGTTAAAGAAACGTATTCCGGTAGATTTAGCATTTCTTGAAATCATGGGAGTCATCAAGGGATCGGTTTCGCAAGCTACAAGCTTTGAGCCTCTATCTCGCCAAGATTATTTAGGGAAGCGGTGGAGACTGGCCCCAAATTTTGCAACGGAGCAGGAGAGAGGCGCTGTCTACGACATATACGAATGGTATGAGCGGGCCAAGAAGAAGCGCGGCGATATTGATCAGGCGGATAGAATTATCAAAGTTACGAAGGCGTTGGAAGCATTCAGGTCTTCGGGGATATCTGAGGATAATGTATTCGAACAGAATACTCGAAGGATATTACACGAGATCTATGTAGATGGTTAGCTTTTCTAGATCCCAAATACTGGCTTTGCGAGGCATTAACGAAAGGGCAGAAGTGCAGGACCATAGAGCCTCGGAAATAGGTATGCTTTTGACCTTAGTGGAACATCCTCGGCGAATCCATTTCGGTATGGTTCTCTCGATTCCTTGTGCCTCCTCTTGACCCTCGGTTCTCACCAGTGAACAGCAGGTGATACGGCCCAGTGTATATCCAAGGACGCTCTTTTCCGGTTTGCAAATGCGAAAGCCTTGTTTTATGAGCGCTTCGAGGACAGCACTAGCAGCACTAGAGACCTAAAGCCAACACTACTTCCTTTATCCCACAACTTTAGATCTCACAAACAGATTTTGAGAGTTGCCTCCTTGGTAATGGACCTTTTGTACAGAGGTGAGCTACTCGTCCGCACACTTTTCTGTCTACTATAGTATTCATGAAATGATTCAGGTTTTCCGGAACTGGTAGACGAATTACCGCCAGAAGTTGGGGATATTCCCGGCCCTAAACCTGTTCTTTATAGTAACCCACCCCCCGCTGGAGCTAGCCTATGCAGCTAATTTTTTGGAGTTGGGAGCAATACAACAGATGTCCTGAAGTTGCTGGAGAAAATGGAAACCCCTCGGGAATCAGATGCCCGGAGCGGCAAGTTCCATGAATACGGAGAAGTGCGTGTTATTCTAGTGCGGGACGAAGAAACACGCGACAACCTTCGGACGGAACTTGGAAAATCCTCATTGGTATTAACTATTCTTCAGAGTAAGGGGATGGAGTTCGAGGATGTTTTCCTCTACGATTTCCTTAGTACAAGTCCATACAGCGATCGACTATATATTTTGGAAGAGCTTTTCAAACGGAGCCACCATACGGGTAAGATTGACTTCATAGAGGGTATGGTCTTAAGGGGAGGGTCTGTGCGATAGGCTAACCACTTTCGGTTTCGGGAGATCTATCTCTGAAAGATAATTCAGTATTTGGAGGAGAAGGCGAGAGTGGGAGGGGAGGCAAACACGAAGGCGGAGTAAGGTCGAGGGATGGAAAGGGTACATCTGCTTCTCGGGTGAGCCATGTGGCCTGGGCAAAAGAAAATATCGTGAGTAACTACTGATATATCGGAAGATGAGATGCTAATGGCGCCACAGGTCCTATGCTCAGAATTGAAGGTAATACGATAGTAGTCGGCTCCATGTTTTGGTTTTGGTTTATTTGCTAATCCTATGCCGACGAGAAGAATCTATACGTCGGAGTGACGAGGGCTCGCAACAAGCTGTGTTTACTGGAAAGTAACGCAAATATCTTAAACCCAGTGGAGCGCCTGTTCAACCAAACTGCAAGCTTGTTACTGCCGGGCAAGTACCCCAGACCCATACTAAAGATTTTAACAGAGCAAAATACAGGAGTATGTCCTAAACCTCCGCTAGTGTATCCCCTCTGACATCCTTAGGTTTCGGAGTTGCATACGCAGTTGTCTACAGGAAGGACGATCAGTGCGTCTAAGTGGAGAGAAATGGGGTATCAAATGATTGACGATCAACAATACTCTGAAGTTCGCTGGCACATGTCATGTTTTTCAAAGGACAAGGTTGATTGATTCTCTAGGCTCTACGCTGCTTTGAGAATGCTGAATGTCCTCATGGCATGACATTGGCTAATGCGTATATCACCGAAGAAATTGGGCTCGCCAAGAGAGCTCGCCGACTGCTTAAAGTGGCAAAAGTTTATTTCATACAGGCATCAGAGCTTTTCCTACAAGCCGGCAGCATCGCGAAGGCAGTTCAATGCCGAAAGGAAGGGGGCGATCTAAAGGGTGCAGCCAGTGAGTAAATCCCAAGGGAGCATTCTGATATTAAGGCTTAAATGATATAGAAATTCTTGCCGTCAGTGGGGCATATCAGGATGCGGCGTGGCTTGCAGCGGAAGCTGGCTTGTTTTCAGAAGCAAGTGGGATATATAGCAAACTTAAGAAACATGGGAAAGCTCTCGCTGGGTATGCTCGTGGGAAACAATATACAGGGATGTTGGAATATATTGAAAAGTTTGCGCCAAATCTCCTTTTATGATTATTTCTGGGAGCTTAAAGCGGTGTTGTGGAGTTAACTAACTAATGAGAGCAACAGTTTTGAATCAGAAATTGAGCCCTGTTGTCGGAAACAGTATGTACAGTTTTTGACGGCTTTTTGGAAACGGAATGGGCCCGGGGTTCTAGAGAAGATGAAGGAGCGCAGGAGGTACCTTGCCCCGAGGTATAAATATTCCAAAAATTGCTGTTTACTGGCGGACATGAAAGCGCATAAAAATTGGACGTATTGATGGCGGAGCGTCGTTTTTCGATTTTTTTTTTTTTACTTCCTATTTTGTGGGGCCGTTAGGTTAGGTTAGCAATGAAGAAAAGGAGCTTCATGTTCCAATCTCTCGAGCCACAGGATTTAGTATTTTATTGACCTATTTTACCATTAAGAAACAACTTCTGAAGGAAATTACTTGAGCATTGGTGAAGCAATTTTCCTTCCTCCCTCCCTAGCTTCGGGAGTATGCACTCGTACCACGCCCTACTCGAATACTAGCACACCGGTATCTCCTTGTTTTTTAATTTTTAATTTTTAGGACAAACAGTCGGACCCAATCCGGAGCGCATTCTTTTTTTCCAGGGAAAAAAAGAAAGGAAAGAAATTGCCTTATGTTCACGTTTCGGTTAAGTGTCGTGCTACCGCTTCTCTCAAGAAAGTCTTCAGCTCGGCTGAAAATCTACGGCGGGGGGAGGGGGGGGACCGAAAACTTGATAACCGTATCAACCGAGGACGAACTCTACCATAATACGTAGCCCAGGTTAGCCAAGCGTATCTGCCTATTGCAAGCGTGCTCAGTCCTAGAATTCCTAAACCTTTTTTTTGGCGAGGGGGGGTATTAGAAATTGACGGAATAGTTTATTAGCCCATATCTTGGGAACACCCGTACCGTTTAGTATACCAATGTATTAGGACTAATGCTCTTGGTTCGCCGTGAGGCTCAGGGCGGCTATAAGATGCCGGCACCATACTGTACAGTACAAGTACAGGCACTACCGTCAGTCATTGAACGACATTTACGAACATGACCACAACCGGTATTGCCTGACTCTGATCTTGGCAAAAAGCTGGGTTTTGAGGGTGTGCGATAGACACCGTAACCATCTTTACAAACGCGTCTCAACTATGAGTGCTGGGCTCACATATCTGGCCCGGTGCCGTACCGGTGCGCTGCCAGCGCATGGCCAGTGAGGTGCTGTAGCAGCGAGCCCATTCCGGCCGTGTCCGCAGTGCTGATGGGTCACGGGTGTGCTCGGACGGACCCTTGGAGGGGAGTGGGGGGCCTTAAAGCCGAGCTTTACGCGGCCTAATTGGACCAACGTGTGACAAAGACTGACAAGCTAACCCGAGATCTGTTTCCTTTGCACTTTGGTTCCTGGTGACTGCCCCTTCTCGGGTCCCTACTCCAAATAAATGAGATTTTCCCCAAACCCACAAGAATTCAAACTGATTCTACCGAGCCATAGGCTTCTGCCGCAAGATGGATACGAGCACGGGATTCTTCAAGTTCATATTTTCGGAGCGTCCGAAGTATCTCAAAGCAGCATACGAATCATTGGATCTCAAACCTTATCAGATCTTTGACATTCTCTTGAGTCAGGAGCGTTTTAAAAATTTCTTCTCGAGAATGGAAGTTTACGGAAACAACCTTGCCAACCTATTAAGTCAATTCCCTAGCTTTCAGAAAGATAACTACAGTGGCTCGTTATTGCGAGAAATTATTAGAGCCTTCACACTCTCGTTGCTCGCTGAAAGTTTCGATAACATGAAAGCTAGAAGTGCAGTTGCAAGAATCGTCGTCTCGGTGGTAAAGCTATCGGATCCAAAAGCCCTGAGGCACTTCGGCGCGAGACTAGGAGCCCTCCCGGAGATATCGCGGATTTTGATTGCAGAAGGGTACTTAAAAAAGCTAGCCCTAACTCACAAACAGTGCTTTGAGGGTCTCGTTTCCGAGCCCCAGGCCGGGAAGCGGTGGATTGAAGTTATTATGGATCTCTGCAAGGGATGTGAAACCCACGGGTCGAGGCCTAAGATAACTGGCGACGCGGAGTTGGCAAAGTTTATTCGCACTGTTCCTTGTGAATACTGTCCAGACATTTCTTCTGATCGTGGGACCAACCGGGATTCTGAGGCAGAGTTTGCACGAGCTCGAGGAGACCCTTTTCCACCAAATACAGAGCCAAACGCATTTGAATACCTGTTAGGTGAGCCCCTGGGGCCATGGAAGGTCATTCTCTCTCAACAGGCTATGGAGGATCTGGAAGAAGTGAATGAACAAGGTACTTGTTCTGCAAAGCTGGGAACTCTAGAGTTTGCTGATGTTGGTTAGGTAACCTCAAGAGTGTTCGATGCAAGTTCTACGAGCTCGCCTCCGGAGACTGGGCCGGAAAAAAAATACTCCACCCGGCGGGGTGCGGCAACACACTAGGCTGTCGAATTCCGTTATTCAAAGCGCTGTACGAGGACAGTACCGAGCATTACATATTATGGCAAATAGATGCTGCGTTTGATGAAAGGTTTGGCGAATATTACCAGGTTATAAAAGGTTAGGTTTCCTGTAAAACTTCCCTCATAGGTAGAGAACTTACGACAAACAATTGCTTTTTAGTATGGACTATTGGAAACCCCAAAAACGTATGGATTTGGTTTCGGTGTGATGTAGGTATGGTGATGTTAAGGTGAAGCAGGTCGACAAGATCGGTGCTCACATCCATCGGGTACAACAAGCTTATACGGAAGCTCGAGTGAGAGCCTGCGACATAGACGATGTGGATGGGTCACGGGCGATCAGGTATCCAGCGAGGGTATACTTGAGCGGCGAGGAAAGTGGTGTTATGGGGGTCGATGGCAATATCAGTGAGGACTTCGGTGATTCAGCTCAACTAAGTAAGAGAGTTGAAATAGCCCCGGCTGAATAGTGCTTGAACGAGTATACTAAATTCGTGGTTAATAGCAAAGTTTTATAGTCTTACTGCTACGGTTCTGGATAACGCCTCTAGAGTTGGAGAGGTGGCATACCCGGTAGCAATATCAGCGGAGGAGGCCGAGGTGGTGGATCATTTCGTAACCCCAGCGTTCATTCTGGGGAGAAGCGGGACCGGGAAAACCACCTGCCTAGTCTATAAGTTAGCGGGAAGGTATTTAAGCAGCATGAAGAATGGGAAACCATTGAGACAAGTAAGCGATTGCGGGATGTCTGAGGCGGCCATGCTCTGAGAGCGTGAGGTTGACTAAGCTGATAATCATAGGTTTTACTCACGAAGTCAAGGAGATTGGCGTCGAAGTTAAGGACTAATGCCGATGGATTGATTGGAGCAAGATTGGGCAAAATGAGCAGCCCAGGTGGGGGTAATTATGCCGGAAATGATGATTTCGATGACAGCACAAAAAAGCAATTCTCAGCGCTCAGCGATGCAGAGTTCCCCCTGGTATGTACTTTCGATTACTTGCTAAGACTTATCGAGAATGGTATTAGGTTTGTCGCTCCTCAGCTTAACCTGTTACTATATAGAGGCCTACTAAACCGCCTTAGAGAACAGGAAAACCAGCGGAGATACATGAAGATACACAGCTCTCAATGCACCCGCGTGATCGACTTCAGGAGGTTCAACATCGAGTACTGGGAACCCCTATACCCAAAATTAAAGAAGGGTATTCCGGTGGACTTAGTATTTCTTGAAATCATGGGAGTCATCAAGGGATCGGGTACACCAGCTAATGGCTTCGAGCCCCTATCTCGCCAAGATTATTTAGGGAAGCGGTGGAGACTGGCCCCAAATTTTGCAACGGAGCAGGAGAGAGGCGCTGTCTACGACATATACGAATGGTATGAGCGGGCCAAGAAGAAGCGCGGCGATATTGATCAGGCGGATAGAGTTATCAAAGTTATGAAGGCGTTGGAGACATTCAAGTCTTCGAGGATATCTGAGGATAATGTATTCGAACAGAATACTCGTAGGATACTGCACGAAATATATGTGGATGGTTTGCATCTCACAATCAAAAAAGCTAGCTTTAGGACGGAGTTAACAAAAAAGCAGAGGTCCAGGACCAGCGAACGTCGGAAATAGGTATGCTTTTGACCCTAGTGGAATACCCTCGGCGCATCCATTTCGGTATGGCTCTCTCTATCTTCTATCCTTTCCACTTGGTCCTCGGTTCTCACCAGCATACAGCAGGCGACACGGCCCAGTGTATATCCAAGGACGCTCTTTTCCGGTTTGCGAATGCGAAAGCATTGTTTTACGAGCGCTTCATGGGCACCACTAGCAGAACTAGAGACCTAAAGCCAGCATTGAAGTGCTTATTGCACAACTTTAGATCTCACAAGCAGATTTTGAGCGTTGCTTCCTTAGTGATGGACCTCTTGTATGGTGGTGAGTGGCTCCCCAGCACACTCTTCCGTCTTCCGTCATACTTATTGGCTGGTTCAGGCTTTCCCGAATTGGTGGATGAATTACGTCCTGAAGTTGGGGATATTCCCGGTCCTAGACCTACCCTTTATAGTAACTACACCCCTGCCCGAACTGCCATTGATATAGCTAATTTTTGGAGTTGGGGACAACATAATTGAGATACTAAAGCATGTGGAGAAAATGGAAACCTCTCAGGAATCGGATGGCCAGAACAGCAAGTTCCAGGAATATGGAGAAGTGCGTGTTATTCTGGCGCGGGACGATGAGACACGTGATAAACTTCAAACGGAGCTTGGACGGTCCTGGTTGGTATTAACGATTCTCCAGAGTAAGGGCATGGAGTTTGAGGACGTTTTCCTCTATAATTTCCTTAGCACAACCCCGTGCAGCGATAATTTGGATGTTTTAGAAGACCTTTTCAAACGGAGGCATCATACCGGTGAAATTCACTCAATAAATAATATTTCTTTGGAGGAGAGTGTCTGTGTCATTTGCTAACTCCTTTTAATTTCCAAAGGCTCACATCGAAAAGACTATTCGGATTGGGCGAAAAATAATATTGTGGGTAAATAATGACTTAAATTGTAAAAAGGTGCTAACAGGGTCACAGGTCCTCTGCTCAGAATTGAAGGTAGTTGGTCGTCGGATCCTGGTTTTGGACTTGATTTGTTCGCTAATCCTGCGCGGGGGTGAAGAATTTATATGTCGGAGTGACCAGAGCTCGGAACAGACTATGGATACTGGAAAGTAACACATGTGACTTGGGCCCGGTGGAACGCCTGTTCAACCAAACAGCGAACAAGCTACGGCCAGATCAATACGCACCCGACATACTAGAGATATTAACAGAAAAAGATACCGGAGTATGTCCTGAACCCCCGTTGGATTGTTCACTCTAACATCCCTAGGTTTCGGAGCTGCATAAGCGGTTATCCACAGGAAGGACGATCAGCGCTTCTCGGTGGAGAGAAATGGGGTATCAGATGATTGACGATCAACAATACTCTGAGGTTCGCTAGCGCATGTTACATTTTCAACGAACAAGGCTGATTATTTCTCTCAGGCCCTGCGTTGCTTTGAGGAGGCGGAATGTCCTCATGGCATTACATTGGCTAATGCATACATTAATGAAGAAATTGGGTTCACCAACAGAGCTCACAAGTTCTTTGAAGTGGCTAACCATCATTTCATGAGGGCGTCAAAACTATTCCTGCAAGCCGGTAGCGTTGCGAAGGCGGTTCAATGCAGGAAGGAAGGAGGCGATCTAAAGGGTGCAGCAAGTGAGTAAATCTCAAGGAAGCATTCGAATATTGACGCTTAAATGATACAGAGATTCTTGCCGAAAATGGAGAATATGAGGACGCTGCATGGCTTTCAGCAGAAGTTGGCTTGTTTTCAGAAGCAAGCGAGGTATATAGTCGGCTTGACAAGCATGAGAAGGCACTTGCGGGATATGCTCGTGGGAAACAATTTAAATTGATGTTGAATCATCTCAAAAGGCTTATACCAGATCTCTCTTCCCTCTTAATTCTCCGAGCTTAGAGTGGCAAAATGGGATTAGCTGGCTAACGACCAGGAGCAATAGGTATAAATCGGAAATTGAGCCTTGTTGTTGGAATCAGTATCTACAGTTCTACTACTTAAAAGAATTTGGGGAAAGCGATACGATTTCTGACGAGCTTGAAAAACAAGTTATTGATCTTATTGGATCTCGAGAGGAGCAAAAAATGGTTTTATCAAGATTTGGCCTGCCGAACAAACTTTTCGAATTGCTCAGTACTCGCGGGGAATACACGGATGCCTACGAGGTTGGGGTCAGTTTTGGGCTTCTGGGGGAATCCATTCAGTTGTTTAGTGACAAAATCCCTCTGAAAAATCCAAATTGGGGACGGGGGCAGCAGCTAAACATGGTGTGTATGTTTCTACAAGCGGAGCATACAGCTACCAATCGTTGGCGAGGAACTGGGGGGGACAGGAGGGTCCACAATGTACTACGGGCGGCCGCTGAGAGAGGGAGCCCACAAATCAGTTCTTTTGTCAAGATGTGGGAATGCGTCGATCAAGCTCTCGATACCTTTAATTGGCAAGGGGCTAGTGCAGAGATAGGAAATCTCGGTGATAAGCAGGTTGTCGGTTTTGTGGACATTCTGGTTTGTTCCTGTGAGATGTTTTTGGACCTTTCGCCTCTAACTCACCCATAGGCGACGAGGAGTGCATATCCAAACAACGAATTCCGCCTTCCACTTGATCATATCGAGCGCTTACTTGAAGATCTGAGGATAATCTCCTCACATGGGACGATTCCATCTTCGGCCCTACTGTATTGCGGTATTTACAAGATGCCTCGACAGCCAGGCAAACACATCATCCTGGAGTGGTCTCCGCTCAGCGCTAGCACTAAACCACGACCCCCGCTTAGGCCGGTGGATATTGAATCGCTAAGAGGCAAGATATTGAGGCACATTTTAGGGGACATCGTTCCTCCTCTTGTTTCGCTTGATGAAGGATTGCGAACTGCATGGAGGAGATGGGCGGGGCCCCAATCTGGGTTCCCGTTGACGCTAGGTGGGAATAACCTCAGACAATCCATCTCAATTCAGTATACCTTGCTTACACGAACTCGGCGGAAAATTATTTGGAAAATGCAGAGGTAGATCTTGTGCATTGAAAATCTACTCTCAGGCCACTCACTGACAGCACACTAGTCTCTAGCACGCCTTTGCCGAATAATCTCACTATCTTCTACTCTGGTCAAGAACAACAGACAGCCCAAAGACACCCTGCCGCAGAACTGTGAGATCTTCGCTCTGCCCCACCCAGAAACCTTCGCTTCTAACATAGTTCAGGGAATTGGAGGTTTTGGAGAATCGCTCTTCTGGAGAAAATGGAGTTCAGATCGCCGTACGAGCAGAGCGTTGGAGCTCTATTTAACAGCAGGTCTAAGCTCATTACTCGAGAAGGGAGATATCACGCACTGTACTCGGTCTTAATTGAGGATGACACGACAGAATTTCGGGTAGAATCAGCTGCTGGATTAAGTGTGGGGGATTGCGTATCATCACTTTTGGCCCAATACCAAACTTCGTTATTTCTAGGCATGTTTGAAAGCTGAGATTTTTTTGGAGGCAGGCGGGGTTGTGTTCTGACGGGCAGCAGACTATAAGGACCGGTGGATGAAAGCCTTCCTGGGAATGCGCGATCGAATAATGAACAGGGGGAGCACGAGCCTCAAACATGGCTGGGAAATGGTAACTTTAGTCAATCGGTTTTTGATGGAGACTGAAGCTGGTGATTTTCCCGGGAAATTTGTATGTCCGGTCCCGCGACTTGCTTCATGGCTGGTTTTTCTAACTTGAACACAGTGCGAAAATATTTTTAAGATCCTAGGTGCCCTGGGATCAAAAAATTCCCAAAACCTTTACTCGGCCCCCGTGATTTCTCTCCATGAGGAATTGGCTTTATCTTTGGTAAGAAAGTAATTCATCTTAGGGTTTTAACACTAACGAGCCCAGATTTTCCTTGCACGACCTTACGAGTTCCTCATTCCAGATTCTTGGCATCGTTTGTACTTCGGTAGGTGGGAGAAAAAACATGTGTCACCTTCGGTTCATGAACGCTTCCGGTACCAGCAGTGTTTGGTCAAAGTTTGCTCGAGCTTCTGTGAGATGGTTATAAACATAGGGGGGAGGCATACCAAAGAGTTCGCTTTAGCCGGACGTAGCACCACCTTAATTATCGCATGCCTCATTAACGTGGGAAACTTTTTTCCCCGACCACAGGAATATACGGAATTGTGGTTGAAGTCACAAGAGGTTTGCTTTCACACTCTACATGGACTTGAGAGCTGCGGCGTGCTTATTTCATCCTCAGGTTTTCAGTTGCGACTGGTTGAAGGCTCACGGTATCTTAGGGCTTCGAGAGGACAAACTCGTGGGACATTTAGCAAAAGTCTTCCAAGAGTATAGAGGGAACGATTCAATCCGCTCCGTTAGGGGTCGTAGAGGAGGGGTAAACTCGTTCGCCGGAATTCCCTTGAAAAGAACCGGTATTACGATGGTGAGGAGTCACCCAATTAAAGCGGGAGAAAGGCATTTGTGGAAAACGAGTAGGGACCAAAGCACGAGGGAGCTCAACGCCGCACATATTTTGACCGCCTTTTGGAAACTGAATGGGCCGAGATTCCTGCGGAAGATGAAGGAGCTCCGGAGGCGACTTCACGCTGCACATATTGTGACGACTTTTTGGAGACTGAACGGGCCGAGATATGTGGAGAAGATGAAGGGGCGTAGGCAGCGCAACGCTGCACGTATTTTGACGGCTTTTTGGAAACGCAATGGGCCGAGATTCTTGGAGAAGATGAAGGGGCGCAGACAGCGCAACGCTGCACATATTGTGACGACTTTTTGGAGATTGAACGGGCCGAGATATGTGGAGAAGATGAAGGGGCGTAGGCAGCGCAACGCTGCACGTATTTTGACGGCTTTTTGGAAACGCAATGGGCCGAGATTCTTGGAGAAGATGAAGGGGCGCAGACAGCGCAACGCTGCACGTATTTTGACGGCTTTTTGGAAACGCAATGGGCCGAGATTCTTGGAGAAGATGAAGGGGCGCAGACAGCGCAACGCTGCACATATTGTGACGACTTTTTGGAGGTTGAACGGGCCGAGATATGTGGAGAAGATGAAGGGGCGCAGACAGCGCAACACTGCACATATTGTGACGACTTTTTGGAGACTGAACGGGCCGAGATATGTGGAGAAGATGAAGGGACGTAGGCAGCGCAACGCTGCACGCATTTTGACCGCTTTTTGGCGACGGAACGGGCCAAGATTCTTGGAGAGGATGAAGGAACGCAGAATGCTCAACGCTGCACGTATCTCAACAACTTTTTGGAGACTGAATGGGCCGAGATATTTGGAGAAGATGAAGAGGCGTAGACAGCGCATGGCTGCGCGTACTTTGACAACTTTTTGGAAAATGAATGGGCTGGGGTTTCTGGAGAAGTTGAAGGAACGCAGGAGGTACATTGCCCCGAGGCACAAATATCCTAAAAATTGTTGTCTACTGGTGGATATGAAAGAGGGTAAAAATTGGACATATTGACGGCGGATCTTTGTTTTTGCATTTTCTCCTTCCTACTTTTGTGAGGTGGTTAGGTTGGCATGGAGGAGAAAGAGGTTTATGTTTCAATCTCTCGAGTCACAGGATTTTAGGATTCTATTGGTTCAGGCCCTGTTCGGCATATGCTATACTCTTCTGATTTCTTGAAAATGGCTTATTAGCTAAAAACAAAATACCATGATATTTCTAGAAATAATTGCGTTAGGCAGTGCCACTATTTCACAAGTGTATTTTTTACACCAGAACAATCTTATCCGACCACTGCACTGTAATCTCATTCGTTATCCAATCCTGAACACAAACTCACCACAGTAGCCTTTCCCTACATCACAACAAAAATTAATCCACAAGAAGTATGATAGCATAATTAAGAACCCAAGCATTACCCCGTCATCTGTAGCGGCAATACTTATTTACATTCTTATCCTCTTGGACATTGGTGGAGTAGTCGGGTCAACATCAGCGTTGTTCGGACGCCTTGTGTGTGATAAATCGGTAAGGTGTCACCCTACCAGCCTCGGAGTTGTTACAACTCCTCTCTTTCTCCGTAGCTTCAGGAAGGCTGCGCTTGTGCGCTATACTGGAGTACTGTACCGTACAATCATATCTGCCCATTTTCTAATTTCTGGTACTGTACAATAGTACCCACTTCGGAGCATGTTGACTAAAAAGAAAAAGTGCCTCATGTTTCGATTTGGCATCGTGCTGTGATAAGCTTACCTCTCCCAAGAAAATTCCCAGTGCAACCAAAACCCACGGGGGGATTTGAAAACTACATAACCACAGCCACCGAGGCCAAGTTCTACTGTATTGAGTGGCCCAGACATAGCAAACATATCCGCCTACCGGTACTACAAGTTTGCCTAACCCCCGGAGTCCAGAACCTTTCTTGGCCGGGGGTACTGGAGAATTGGCGGAAAGGTTTTTACCCCATATCTGTGGAACCCCTCATTGGGCCTTCTAAATGCCCCTTTTTCCGTTACGAATGTAGTGAATTGTCATTCTTGTACGAGTTAGTGTTCTATGCTATCGGGCGAATACCCAGTGCCCGGTCTGGGCAAGGGAATCCTCACGACTTGGTTTTGATAGCGGACTCTGCACGACGGCATCACGACTCCTGGGCATTGGTGTTTCCAGCGCACCCTAAGAGTCCAGGACCCGCCGAGTTACCCGGGCCCTCCGTTGGGTTGGATCGGGTTCCTTGGGTCTGGCGGAAATCGGCCTTCCTAGGGTTCGATCAGGTTTGGTAGAGGGGCGGGTAAACCCTCATTACCCGACGAATCTGACGAATCTTCCAGCCCCACAGTGTTTTCCCAAGGAGTTATTCCTATGAATCCTATAAATGAGAACAATTATCCGAGCCCAAGAGAATTGGAAACTATATCTTCCTAGTGGAGCGGAGACAATAGAAGATGTGTGAATTAAGATGGTCTCCGGGGAATCCTACGTGAAATCTCTGGGACCCACAGCAGTCTCTGGACGTCGCTCGCTATCAATCCCTCAACAGTTCGCTGAGTGGATCTGAAGTAAACCCCCAACTCCAAGCCCGCGCGGTCAAGAGCTTCGCCTCTAATTTATTTTAGCTCTTTTCCGTATGGAAGCAACTTTCTACAGATATATATTGTTTCTTCCCGTAATAAGAGTCACACTACTCCCGCGCTCTGCCTACCCTGCGATCCCGTGCCCCATTCCGAGATCCTGAGGGTTGTGAGTCTGGCCGTCGAGGGTCCAATAAATGTTGTTTATCCAAGCGCCGGTGATCCAACAGGAGGGGGTCCTTGGCATATTCTGTTAGGGTATTCGTTGACGTTTGGTGGGCCTCCTAGTAGCGATAAGAGGGATAAGGAGGAGTAAAAACGAGTGAAAAACATGCTAAACACGCCTTCTCCCAGCCACCTGAATTCTGGCCCGTAATATCACAATATATCACTCGACCAGCGCGGGTTTTGTGGGATCGTTCCCTGTAGTATGATATTCTGCGCTCCTTGAGTGTAGGTGGTACCGCAAACTAGAGCTTATTTATCCTGATATTTGACCTCATCTGTTTTCCCTTCTTTCCTTTCTGTCTTACCCCGCGAAAGGGCCTAGCGGGTTTGTTGGATTGACTTCGGTCATGATAGGTGGGACCAGGTTGGACCCAGGCAACCCATTGGAAAGCTTGAGTACTGTACAAGCCCCAAGCGTTGTGAGAAAGGGGAAGAAAAAAAAGAGAAAAAGATCAAGAATTCTGGAAATATGAGAGGTATACGTAGTCCCAAGATAGCTTGGCGCAAGCCCTGGTCTCTGGGAGGTGTATTTAGTGGGAGGAGGAGGATAGGATTTGTAGCTTGGCTTGAGTTATCAACGGTACGACGAGCGGTTTCGTGCAGTTGGGCCTGCCCGGAGTGGTGATATAGCATCTCCATTCAAATCTTCTCTTTGGGCTCCGAAGGCGGTTGAGCAGGAGGTTCTATAGACTTCATGGGGGTGCTCCGGGCTCTTTGAAACCTTCGTTCCGGCAATTTCCTCTTCTATCATACGGCGCGCATTTTCAACAAATGTTTGTGGGTTACTCTCTTATCCGTTCCCGTCACTGCCCCCCAACCCGGTCTCGGCTGGATTAATACGGGTGAAGGCAGGGAGGACATTGGCTATCCACCACGCGCTTACATAACCCTATATTACCAGTCATCGAGCGCTTATGACACAGTAAGCAGTGATCCCCGATAAATGGGCGTCGTGTAACCATACCAAGGTTCCTGCATACCGGTAGATTAAGCATGGCTTACCGCGGGACCCAAAACAACGTGGCGCGGAGGCATACGGGCCGGAACGACAATGCAAGCGGCCCCAAGGCACCGCCGTACCGGTATCATACAATACCGGTATTGTCGGATACTCTTCCCCCTAGCGGGATTGATTCCGGCGTTCTTTGGTGGGTGACCGTGGACAATGTTGTTCGGTCGAAGAAGGGATCACCTATCAACTTAGTTTCGCTTTGGTGCTAAACACGATCAGGACGAGATCTTCCTCGCTGCCAAGTTCTTCCGCTTCTTTTTTCCTCGCTCTCTCTCTCTCTCCTCCGAGAGGACAATTCCCTCCCCTTAAATACAGCAACGGAACGACTGTCCACACAGGATAGTCGCAATCCGCCATGACAACAATACGAGGCTCTCCACATGCTCGACAGTATGCCATTTAGAAGCGACCCTAGATCCCCCCCGTTCACTACATCGACAGTGAAAATGGTACAGCGCTTGCACAGTACCGGTACTGTATCGCCAATGAAAACCCTTGGCGCTCAGTAGCCGTATTGAGGATCTGTTACCTTGATTTTAGTTAATACTTCTATTTTAACAAACAAGATTGGGATTCACTATTATACTTAAGCTACAGCACTGCCCTCTCGATGCGCTGTTCCGTGCCTTCGAACTTGCATCTTGGGTTCTGGCTCGATTTTGGGGGGACAGGGGAAGGGAAGGGGTGGAGTCGTCAGTACTTTGCTTGCTCGCGCATCATCCTGGAATCGATCAATAAATCCTGCCGAGACACCGGTCACAGCCTGGATTTCACGAGCAAGTATCCCAATTTCTAGAGCCAGCAAGATAACCTTGCTCCCGGGGAGAAAGGGCACTACGGTAGTCTCTGGTCGAGAGACTCCTCAAACCATTGGTTGGTGTTGTAGTGGGCGGGAGATCCCAGATCGCTTTTCATCAGGAATATCCCCTGCGATTCCGAGTTTCCTCTCCCTACCGTTGGAAGTCAATTGAGATTTCCGGATTCCGAAGTTTACCCGCGTTTTGACTGCTTCACTTCCCCATCTGACCCACTTTCCGGTTGGAAAACTGCGGGTTACCGTAGTTGGGGTTGTTTGCGTTGCCACGCTGACCCTTGCGCTTCTCTGTCGGGGTACGTTATTTCCTGAGCCCGCCACTCTAGGTCGTTGTCCGGGGGTCCGCTCGGGCTGAACCGTGAAAAAATGGGAGGCCTGAAAACTGGGCGTGTTATGGTCCAACTGGGGGAACCTGTGGGGCAGCTAGGGACCCATTCCCTTGCACCTTTGTTCCTGATGACTGCCCTCTCTTGAGTTGCCTCCCCGGGTGAACGAGATTTCCGAAAACCATTCAATTAAAAGATCCTACGGGGGGCCATAGATCTTCGCTGCAAGATGGAATCAAGCACGGCTTTCTTTGACTTCGTATTTTCAGACGGTCGGAAGGAGTTTAAAGCTGCATACGAATCATTGGATTCCAAACCTTACCAAATCTTTGACCTTCTCTTGAATGAAGAGCGTTTCACAAATTTCTTCTCAAGAATGGATGTTTATGGAAGCAATCTTGCAGACCTGTTGAGTCAATTTCCTAGCTTCCAGAAAGACGATTACGGTGGCTTGTTACTACAAGAAATGATTAGAGCCTTTACTCTCTCATTACTCGCTGAAGGGTTCGATGACGTGAAGTCTAGGAGTGCGGTTGCCAGAATTGTCGTCTCCGTGGTAAAGCTATCCGGTCCAGGCACTTTAGGGCAGTTTGGTGCGAGATTAGGAGCTCTCCCGGAAATGTTACGGGTTTTGATTGCGGGGGGGCACGTACAAAAGCTAGCTCATACTCACAAACATTGCTTTGAGGACCTCATTTCTGAGCCCCGGGCTCGTGAGGAATGGTCCAAATTCATTATGGATCTCTGCAGAGGATGCGAAGTTCACAGGTCAGGACCTAGGAAAACCGGTAGCCTGGAGCTGGCGAAGTTTATTCGCACTATTCCCTGTAAATTCTGTACTGACATTTCTTTTGATCGCGGGCTCAACCGGGATTCTGGGGGGGAGTCCACGCGATCCCCGGACCACCCTTTCGGATCAGGCATGGAGTCGAATGTATTCAAATCCCTCTTAGGCGAGCCTCTGGGGCCATGGAAGATAATTCTTTCCCAAGAGGCCATGGAGAATCTGGGAGAGGAGAAGACTCAGGGTACTGGTTCCGATATATGAAAGATTTTTAAACCCGCTGATGTTATTTAGGCAACTTCAAGAATGTTCGGAGCAAGCTCACCGAGATTGCCTCCGGAGACTGGGCTGGAAAAAAGATACTCCATACGGCAAAGTGGCAAAACTCACCCAGCTGCCGAACTCCTTTATTCCAAGCTTTCTATAAAGTCGGGCATTTTATATTATGGCAAATTGATATCGCTTTTGATGAACGGTTTGGCGAAGATTACCAGGTGATAAAAGGTTCGGATGCCTGAAAAATAGCCATCATGAACAGGGAACTAACAACAAATAACAACCGTTTAGTATGGGCTATTGGAAAGCCCAAGAATGTATGTGTCTAGCCCCGAAATGAGGTATACACGGTGATGTTAAGGTGAGGCAGCTCGAGGGAATTGGTGTGCAGATCCATCGGACACAGCAAGTCTATTCGAAAGCTCGAGTGGCAGCTTGCAACAAGAACGGTTTCGTTGAGTCACCGCAGACCCGGTACCCAGCTAAGGTGTGCTTGGACGGTGAGGAAAACAGTGTTGTGGGGGTCGATGACGCCGGCAATGAGGGCTGCGGTGATTTAGCACAGCTAGGTAAGGAAGTTCAAATAGCTCTGCTCGAACCGCTCTTACATGGTGACGCTAAATTGGCGGTTAATAGCAAAATTTTATAGTCTTACTACGACTGTTCTGGATAATATAGCTTCCGCAACTGGAAAGGTGGCATACCCGGTAGATATATCGGCAGAGGAGGCCTCAGTGGTGGATCACTTCCGAACCCCAGCGTTCATTCTCGGGAGAAGCGGGACGGGGAAAACCACCTGCTTAGTTTATAAGCTAGCGGGGAGGTATATAAATAGCATTGAGAATGGAATGCCGCTGAGACAAGTACGCCATCGCGGGAAGCTTGAGACTGGATCACGCCCCCGAGAGAGTAACATTGACTAGGCTAACAATCATAGGTCTTACTCACGAGGTCAAGGAGATTGGCATCGAAACTGAGAGTGAATGCCGGCGGATTGATTGAGGCGAAATTGGGCGCAAGGAAGAGGCCTGCTGCGGTTAATAGTGCTAGAAATGATGATTTCGATGAGAATACAAGAAAGCAATTTTCGTCACTCACCGATGACGATTTTCCGCTGGTATGCACTTTCGATTACTTGTTAAGGCTTATTGAGAATAGTATAAGGTTTGTCCCTCCTCCGCTTGAGCGGTACTCGCACCGTACAGTAGGCGTACTGAGTCACCTTTAGAGAACAGGAAAACCGACGAAGATACGTAAAGATAGACAATTCTAAGCGCGCCCGGGTAATCGGCTTCATGAAGTTTAACATTGATTACTGGGAACGCTTGTCCCCAAGATTAAAGAAGGGTATTCCAGTAGATTTGGCGTTTCTTGAAATCATGGGGGTCATCAAAGGATCAGTTTCGCCAGCTACAGGATTCAAGCCGTTATCCCGGGAGGAGTATTTAGGAAAGCGCTGGAGATTGGCCCCGAACTTTGCCTCGGACCGGGAGAGAGATGCGGTCTATGACATATACGAATGGTATGAACGGGCTAAGGAGAAACGCGGCGATATCGATCAGGCGGATAGAGTTATCGAAGTTACTAAGGGCTTGGAGGCATTTGGGTCTTCTCCGGCCGCTTCTGAAGACACGGAGTTCGAACGGACTATTCGGGGGATGCTACACGAAATCTATGTGGATGGTTAGTATTTCCAGATGCAAAATACTAGCTTTTTTCGGGTATTAAAAAAAGGACAGAGGTCCAGGATCACAGAACGTCGGATATTGGGATTCTTTTGGCGCTAGTGAGATCACCTCGAGGTATCCATTTCGGTATGGTCCTCAGGCTCTCTATTTTCTGTCCTCTCCTCTTGGTGCTCGGTCCTGAATAGTGAATAGCGGGCGATACGGCCCAGTGCATATCCAAAGACGCCCTTTTCCGGTTTGCGAATGCGAAATCCTTGTTTTATGAGCGCTTCATAGGGGACAGCACATGGAACCGTGGAGAGATAAAGCCAACGTTGCTTCCCTTATCGCACAACTTTAGATCTCATAAACAGATTTTGAGTGTCGCCTCCCTAGTGATGGACCTCTTGTATAGCGGTGAGCTGCTCCCCAGAACACTGTAACCCTTTTTGTCATACTTACGAAGCGGTTTAGGCTTTCCGGACCTGGTAGATGAATTACCTCCTGAAATTGGGGATATTCCTGGTCCTAAACCTGCACTCTATAGTAATGGCCCCACCTTATCTGCCCTTTGTAGCTAACTTTTGAAGTTGGGAGAAACATAGCAGATATGCTGAAGGTCGAGGAGGGAATGGAAAACACTCAGCAATCGGGTGGCCAGGACGGCACGTTTAATGAATATGGAGAAGTGCGGGTTATTCTGGTGCGGGATGAAGATACAAGAGACAAACTTCGGTTGGAGCTTGGAAAGTCTTCTTTGGTATTAACTATTCTCCAGAGTAAGGGCATGGAGTTCGAGGATGTCATCCTCTATGATTTCCTTAGCACAAGCCCGTACAGATATAAATTAAATATCTTGGAAGAGCTTTTCAGAAGGAAACATCATTCGGGTGAGGTTTACTCTATGCATTGCTTTGGGGAGGGTCTTTTCCATACTCTGACACCTTTTTAATTTCGAACGATCCAGCCCCAAAAGATAAGCTAGGAAGCGGATATAACACATCCGCTTATCAAGGGGGCCATACGGATTGGGCAAAAGAAAATATGGTAAGCGACTGATGGCTTGTATCGTGAAACGAGATGCTAATAGCATCATAGGTCCTCTGTTCAGAATTGAAGGTAGCTTGATCGTAGCCAGCTCCTTGTTTTGGACTTGGTTTATTTGCTAATCCTATTCCGGCTTCAAGAATCTGTATGTCGGAGTGACAAGGGCTCGCCACAGACTATGGATTCTGGAAAGCAACACTTGCATCTTAGGCCCAGTGCAACGCCTGTTCAATCAAATAGCGACCTTGCTACTGCCGCACCGATACCACGGCTCGATACTAGAGATTTTAACGGAGCAAAATATAGGAGTATGCCTGGAACTTCCACTGGATTATCTGCTCTGACGTCCCTAGGTTTCGGAAATGCGTAAGCGGCTATCTACGGGAACGACGATCAGCTCTTCTCTGTGGAGAGAAATGGGGTATCAAATGATCGACGACCGGCAATACCCTGAGGTTCGCTAGCACATGTTACACTTTCAAAGAAAGGGACTGATTGTCCCCCCCTTAGGCTCTCCACTGTTTTAGTGAAGCTGAAGACCGTCATGGTATTACGCTGGCTAATGCACACATTACCGAAGAAATCGGACTCACCAAAAAAGCCCATGGATTCCCTGAGGAGGCTAATGATTATTTCATACAGGCATCAGAGCTTTTCCTACAAGTTGGCAGCATCGCGAAGGCGGTTCAATGCCGGAGAGACGGGGGCGATACAACGGGTGTAATCAGTGAGTAAATCCTGAGGGGAGATTCCAATATTAAAGGCTCAAATTGTATAGAAATTCTTGCAAATAATGGAGCGTATGAAGATGCTGCATGGCTTGCAGCAGAAGCTGGCTTGTTTTCGGAAACAAGCGAGATATATACCAAACTCAACAAACATGAGAGGGCGCTCGCGGGATATGTTCGTGGGAATAAATTCAAATGGATGTTTAATTATCTCAGAAAGTTCATACCAAATCTCCCGTTCCGTGCAATTCTCGAGGCTCGGCAGTACTGTGGGATTCGCTAACATCTGAGAACCACAGGTTTGAATATGGAATTGAGCCCTGCTGTTGCAAACAGTACGCACGGTTTGGCTACTTGAAAGAATTCGGAGAGAGCGATACAATCCCGAACCAGCTTGAGAAACGGGTTCTCAATCTTATGGGATCTCTAGAGGAGCAGGAAATGGTTTTGTTAAGATTCAACCTAGTGAATAAGCTTTTTGAGTTGCTCAGCACTCACGGCAAATATATGGAAGCCTACGAGGTTGGGGTCAGCTTTGCGCTTCTAGGGGGCTCCGTTCGGTTGCTTAGTGAGAAGATCTTGTCAGAAAATCCAAATTGGGGACGGGGGGAACAGTTGAATTTGGTGTGTAAGTTTCTGCAAGCAGGGCAGATAGCCGCCAATCCTTGGTCCAGAACTGGGGGGGGCGGTATCCACGAAGTGCTATTGGCAGCTGTTGGGAGAGGGAGCTCACAGATTGATTCATTTGTCAAAATGTGGGAAGGGATTAATCAGGCGCTCGGCAGCTTCGTCAGGCGCAAGGGCAGCGCAGAGATACAAAAACTCGGTGATATGCAGACTGCTGGTTATGTGGGTCTTCTGGTATGTTCCACCAGGATGTCTATGCAGTTCCCACCTCTGACTCCCCAACAGGTAACGAAGAGCGCATATTCAGACAACAAATTCCAGCTTCCACTTGATCATATCGAGCGCGTGCTTGAAGATTTGAGGATAATTTCTTCGCAAGGGACGATACCACCTTCAGTCCAGCTGTATTGTGGGATTTACGAGATGCCTCGTCAACCGGGCAAATACCTCATCCTAGAGTGGTCTCTATTCAGCGCTAACTCTAGACTACGGCTCCCGTCTAGGCCGGTAGATATCACACCACTAAGAGACAAAATATTAAGGCACATTTTAGGGGATATTGTTCCCCCTCTTTTTTCACTTGATAAAGGATTGCGAATTGCATGGGAAAAAAGGGCTGGGTCCCACTCTGCGCTCCCATTGACACTAGGTAGGAATAACCCCAGACAGTCCATCTTAATCCGGCACACCTTACTTACCTGAACTCTGCGGACACGTGATTTGAAAAAGTAGAGGTATGATAGATCTTGTACATTGAAATTCTGTTCTCAGCCCAATCACTTACAGCGTACTAGTCCCTAGCTCGCCTTTGCCGAATAATCTCAGAATCTTCTACAATTGTCAGGCGCAATAGAGAGCCTAATGACCCCCAGCTGCAGAACTGTGAGATCTTCCACTCTACCCTACCCAGAAGCCTTCGCCCCTAACATGTTACAGGGGATTGGAGGTTTTGGAGACAGGCTCTTCTAGAGAAAATGGAGTTCAGAACGTCGTACGAACAGAGCATCGAAGTTTTATTCAACACCAAATCTCAACTCATTACTCGAGGGGGGAAATATCACGCATTGTACTCGGGGTTGATTGAGAACGATATAGCAGAGTCTAGGATAGAATCAGCTGCCCAAGGGGGTGTGGGGGCTTGTGTGTCTTCGCTTTTGGGTCAATATCAAACATCGTTATTCCTAGGTATGTAGAACTAAACACTGAGATTTTTGCAGACAAGCGGAGTTGTGCTCTAACAAGCAGCAGGATATAAGGACCAGTGGGTGAGAATCTTCCTGGCAATGCGCACTCGAGCGGTCGATAGGCGGAGCATAAACCTCAAATATGGCTGGGAAATGGTAAATTTAGCCAATCGGTTCGTGTCGGAGACTGGAACTGGGAATTTCCCGGGGAGATTTGTATGTTGGGCACAGCGACTCGCCCTAAATTTCGCTTGCTAACTTTAACATAGTGCGAAAATATTTACACGACCCTAGGCGCTCTACGGAGAGCAAAAGACGCACTAAACTTTTACTCAGCCCCCATCATTTCTCTTTATGAGGAATTAGCCCTATCTTTGGTGAGCGAGTGATTTATATTCGGGGCCCGACGCTAACAGGTTTAGGTCTTCCTGATACGGCCTTATGAGCTTCTCATTCCAGATTCCTGGCGTCGCTTGTACTTCAATAGATGGGAAAGAAAATGCTGGTCACCTTCAGTTATGGAGCGCTTCCGGTATCAGCAGTGTCTGGCCAAAGTCTGTCTGAGTTTCTGTGGGATGATTATAAACATAGAGAGAAGGCGCACCAAAGAGTTGGCTTTAGGCCGACGAAGCGTCACCTTAATTGTTGTATGCCTCATCAATTTGGGAACCTTTTTTCCTCGACCACAGGAATATGCGGAACTGTGGCGGAAGTCGCAAGAGGTTTGTTTTCCACTTAAGAGGGACCTAAGAATTTCGGTACGCTTATTCTTTACTCAGGTTTTCTCTTGCGGCAGGTTGAATGCCCGTGGTATCCTAGGGCTACGTGCCGATGAACTCATAGGGCGATTGGCAAAAGTCTTCCGAGAGTATGGAGGGAACGACTCGATCCGCCTTGTGAGGGGCCATCAAGGATGCGCCGACTCGTTTGCCGGGATTCCGCTCGAAGGAAACGGCATCTCGGTGGTGAGGAGTTACCCTATTGAAGAGAGAAAAAGGTATTTGTCGACCATGGATGGGGACCAACGTGCTAGGCAGCTCAACGCTGCACACATTATCACTGCCTTTTGGAAATTGAATGGGCCGAGATATGTGGGGAAGATGAAGGGGCGCAGGCAGCGCAACGCTGCACATATTTTGACGGCTTTTTGGAAACGGAATGGGCTGCGGGTTCTGGAGAAGATGAAGGACCGCAGGAGATACTTTGCCCCAAGGTACAAATATCCTAAAAATTGTTGTCTACTGGTGGATATGAGGGAGGATAAAAATTGGGCATATTGATGGCAGATCTTTGTTTTTCCATTTCCTCACTTCCTACTTTTGTGGAGCCGTTAGGTTAGATTAGTAATGAGGAAAAAGGGCTTCACCCTCAACCCCTTGAGTCAGAGAAGCTAGTATCTTATTGATTTGTTTTAACATTAAGAAGCGTTGCCCTATTAATCTCGAAAGTGTTACCGCATTTGTCTTCCCCGCTTTCGGAGGATTCCTCGGTGCAGCGCTCCCCCCGACTACTTGCGTATCTGCCTGTTTTCTGGTTTTTGGCAAATGCAATCGCACTCGATCCGGAGTAGATTTGCGGGAGAAAAAAAAGTCTCATGATTTGATTAAGTACGGCGATACCTCACCTCTCAAAGAGGTTTCAGCTTGACCGAAAAACCCAGGGCGGGGGGCTGAAAACTGGGTAACCGTACCCACCGATGTCAAACTCTAGTATTAAGCGAGCCAGACATGCCGGGCTTATCCGCCTACTATAAATACAAGCTTGCTCGACCCCGGGATTCCGGAACCCTTCTTGGCTGGTGATGTGGGAAATTAACGAAAAGGTTTATCAGCCCATATCTCCGGAACTCCACATCTAGGTCTTCCGGTTGCCTTCTTTGTTATTATTGTGAAGTTCTTATACGAGTTAGTATTCTATGCTACCTCGCGGTTGCCCATGGCCCAGTTCAGCAAGGAAATCCTCACGATTTAGTTTCAACAACCCACTGCGCGCAGCGGAATTACATCCCCTAGGCATTGGTGCTTCCAGCGCACCCAAGGTAGCGGTCACTGGAGGTAAGCCCTCCAATTGATCGAGGCTTCGTTGGGTGCGTCGGAATCGGGAGGGACTAAACCCGGAATACCCAACTAACCGGACAATCCTTCCAACCTCATCGTGTTTCCCCGAGGAATTATTCCTACCGCGATGAGAAGGATTACCCGAAGGTAAGAGAATCGAAAAGTGTATTTTTCCAGCAGGCGAAAGGTGATGGAAAATATGTAATTTAGGATTGCTCCCGACAAACGTTCTGTGTCATTTCTTAAACCAGCGGTAGTCCTGGGACACCACTCACCATGAATCCTTCAACAGTTCAATACATAAAGCTCAAATAAACCCAAGTCCACGAAGCCAAGAGCTCCCTCCCCAGCCCACCCGAGCTCCTTCCCATATCGAACGAACTAACCTAGCTAGAGACATAAATTTTTCTTGAGAAAATAAAAATATTTACTCCCGTGCTCCATCCGCCCCCCAACCCCATGCCTCGCCCCGAGATTTTGAGGTCTGTGAGTCTGGCCATCGAGGGCTTAACAGGTTTTATTTATCCTAGCACCGCAGATACTGTGGGGAGAGGGGGGGGCATCTTTAGCATATTCTACTCATATATAGATTGGTGAGGGGCCTGTCAGCGATAAGGGTGATAAAGGGGAGTAAAAACGGGTGAAAAACATGCTAAATACGGCTCCCCCAGCCACTTTGGATCCTGCACTGCTGTATCACGAGCTATCACTCGACCCGCCACGGCAGCCGGGATTGTTCGAGCATTCTCTACAAGATTCTGTGTGATGTTCCGGTTTTGATGTTTATCTTCTCATGTATTCATTTTGCTCAATCCTTACCCAATAATATCATGCTCCTTCCAAACCTCCACGGCTCCTCTGTCTCCGCGGAGTGCTGGCCTGTTCGAGTGTAGTAAAAAGGACTTTTATTGTGATGGGGTATAGTGAAGTAGGGTACTAGCTTCCGCGTAGCGAGTGATATTTGGTGATTCTAGATCCCAGGATGGGAGGGAACCCAGGTTCCTGACTTTAGTGCGTATACTGGAAACCAGTCCCCGGACTGGGGTAGCCGGGGTCGGTTCACGCAATAGCCGGTAGTTCCGCCCAAAGTCAGCAGGAAGTAATTGCGATAGGTAAGGTATCCACCACCCTAGATCTGCATTCTCTTAGTACCCGGGGAAAGTACTCATACGGAGCTCCAATAAATCGATAAAATGGGCATCATGTATGCACTTGTGCCAATGTCCCTATTGGAATTATGCTGCCCGCGAAGAATTCCAAATCTCACAGCATGTCTGCGGGACATACGAGACATGTCGTGGTCGGATTTTTTCACATTGTTGAAATTTCAACCTACCTCAAACTATTCCAAAAAAGCTCCGGGCATTCCGGGGAAATTCGACAAGTGCTGAAGGGATGACTTAGGAGGCCTTTCGGGGGGTTATTTTGATTCAGGGATTCAGATATTGTCACTGTTCTTTGCGCATTCAGAGATGCACATAACTCTGATGTCGGGGGATACTGAAGATCCGCCCGGCTCGGTTGGGGTGAAAAAAACAAAGCCGAATATATAACATTCGGCTGTGGGCAAGTTCTGGGGGGGTCGTGAGAACGGGAATTGCTCTCATAATATTATTACATAATTGCAGAGGGAGCCTTTGCACAGGCACAGTTATTTGCATACTGTGGCGTAAGAATGAGAAAACATTTGAGATTCCATAAATTGGAGGGATAAATTTGCCAACTAAGCCTTGCCAAGTGACATTTGGTGCGAACGATACCGGTTCTCCGGATTGCGTGCCCTGTATATTTGAAAGCTACACCCCAGTATCGTGAGGCGATCTCTCTCTCGTCTCCTCTAGACGAGGCATTTCTCGGAGGGCGTCAACGGATAAGTAGGAACAACCGGGACATGTTGATTCACATCTGTGATGGATTGACCTCTCCGGGCTCTGTTCTTCGTTGCCCCATGGGCCCCTAGCGTACCGGGAGGTGGATTGATTATATCTTGTAGTTTGTAATCCGAGAAATGGGATTTGACTACAGTGTGCATTCTTCTAGCAGCGCCTGCCTCCCCTCTGCCTGGCTATTGGAAGGCAGACCTACGGTCACCTACCGGCCCCCATTTGTGGTTTCGGTATGCTATTATACCGATATGGTAATCTAGATGACAAGTTTGCCCATACATAGGGGGGTATTACAAAACCTTTCTCCCCCAGAACTGGAGTAATTGAACTTTAAGCGAAGAATTCTCTTCCCTGGATTAAGCGTGGGAATCATTGCGGAAAAAGTGTGACTTTTAAATTTTCGTCAGGACAAATGAAAAGAAGGATAAATATACGGCAGCAGGCCTGACTAGGAGGGGCAGTTGAGCTCAACCCGAGCGTGAAGTTCAACCGCCGAGTTCGTTGGGTACCGCCGCTCGGATCACAATAGCCGATCCCTATAGAGCAATCGATACCGTCCAGTAACCGGGTATTGCTGTTGGATTACCTATCGGGAATGCAGTTAGGAGATACTGTACTCGGTTATGTGGTATGTGCCATTGAGGTGTGCCATAGTTAGGCTTATGATTGGGTCGGTTGCTTTCACATCCCATGCCGGAGGTCTGTATAGGGTATAGGTCTTTTGCTTGGATCGTTTGGTTGATGCCCGTTGCTAACGGGAATCAGGTATTGGGCACCTGGTTTAGCTTGCTTGAGCTATATGCAGGATGGCATGGGTTATTTGGGTTTGTGTGGCGCCCTGGAGTGTGGGAGAGCTCGGGTGAATACTGGCAATAGCATTGATGCTTTGTACGTTCAATAGAATTCTGAAGAATTAAGACTAAGTTATTACTAGATACTGATCATGCTCACAGTGGCACCCTCGGGGCCGCCCCACGGCCTTTGATCCCCCCTTGTTCAGGTTTTGTATGATACAAGGGATGTTTTTGCTACGTACCCGCGATAAATTCTGGTAGATGAGGCATCTAAAGGGGTTAAAGGGGGGGGCTTCTCCCGAGATCGATAGTCACACTCACAGTAAGGCTGAGGCATTCTGAATGCCTCCAACCTCCTTAATAGAATCTCTTTCCGGCATCCGTACGTGTAGAGAGACGATTGGGCCAAAGGAGAAGTACCCATTCAACGTGCGGGGTTGGTGCCAAGAATAGTGATGGCCACGATCAGATCATGATCGAGTTTTGTTCGACTATAGGATGCTCGATAACCTCGGTCAGAGGGGTCTCTCGACCACGACATGATCGAGCATGGGATCCATAATCTGCTTGACTTGATCGATCATGGGTACTGCTTGATCATGGTCGGCCACACTCGACCATGCTCGACTAAACTCAATCATGATCGATCACTCAGCTATATATAGATATCTTGGTAATCATTTGATAGTGTATACAAGTGAACGCTGACGTATACTTTATCCCACACATCATGAAAGTGATTTCTGCTGCCTCTTTCCCTCCATAATCCATCTCATTTTTTCCTTCCATCACCAGCACAAGTATAATGTCTTCAATTACCCCATCCCCAGTCCCCCGGCAAGTCATGGAAACAATTTCTGACTTGGCGAGTGAATGGAACCGCACACATGACTCTCCCACAGTCTCGGACTTTTGTGATGCCTTAAGTGGGCGATGGGGTATGAATTGATCACTGACCGTGCTACTATTTTGAACCGTGTTAATATGTGATATAACTTTTAATGGGAGCCTGACATTTGTTTAATGTACAAATGATTAGTGGAAAGGAAGAACTTCCATTCAATAGCTACCTCTATGAGAAGTATCTGATTATTCAAGAGACTATAGATGATGGATCTGGGCAGCACATGGTTTATTCCTGTCATTGTTGTCACAGCTGGGGCCCTTATGCTGCAGAGTACACTACATCAATATTTCTTGTACACATCCGGACCCGGCATACACAACTCCCATCCCACGATAGCGATTACAAGGGTGCCATATGGCTCCTCATGCTTATGAAAGCATGGCTGGGATTAGTGGAGTATGAGAGGGAGGAATTTGCGGAAGAATTACTGGGTTCAGGAGGGGGATTATGAGGCAGATGGTGAAATTGCGGCAGAAAGTGATAAGCAGGAGACCATTGTTGTGACGGATTAGTGGTTGAAATAGCAGAGATCATGATCGATCACTCGATCAGTCATTGCGCTATTGATCGATCATTCAATCATGTGTTCCTCTCGATCAGATCGTAGTCAAGCAGGGCCCGTATGATCTACTCGATCGCACTTGTGTCCATCACCAGCCAAGAACAGTGTGTACCAGCTGCCTAAGAGATTCCGCCCCAATACCTTAAGACTTTTCCTAACAGTCTCTTCTCCGCCACATGGTTCTCCAAGTGATCTTCTCCTGGCGAGGGATCATCACAAACTGTTCTCTATTTTTCGGTCCTGATTAGCGGGGTGGAAGCAAATATTCGGGTGAGGATATAAGTATGCACCCCATACTAAGTTCTCCGGCACGTTGTCCTTTACCCCCCCCACCGCCCTAAGCATTGAGGTGAAGATAGGATGCGGGGGCAATAGAGGCATGTAGGCGTAGAGGTTGTTCGCGTATATGTCGGCGCTCCCTTTAATCCACGCCAATGCATGATATACGTGCGTCCTTAAGACTACAAAATTACAGAAATCCTGAGCAACCACTCGGGCACCTTGTGGGTTTGTATGGCCGAGAATGAGAGAATGAAGCTTGATTTTTTTCTGCCGCATGCCGGTGCGGGTTTATATCATGAACTAAGAGAAAACAAGAAAAGAGAAAGCCGAGGCTGGGGCAGTATATGACAACCTGGGAGAAAGGGGGGGAAAAACTTGAGGAAACCTCGGAAGGAAAAATACAACATATGAGAACCTCGGATGAAGAGAAAGGGCATATGAGAGCGTCGGAAGAAAAACAACAAGTGAAACGAAAAGGGATCATACCATGGTTGAATATGGTATGGTTGTGAGGTTGTGAGACGAACAAGAAGGAGATGAAAAATTCAAATGAAGTCTAACGAGGAAGAGAGTAGTGGAGAAGAACTAAGTGAGAGAGAGGAAACTAGACAAAAGAAGACTAGTCTGCAGGGCGGATAAACACCAAATCCAACACACCTGGAGATATCTGGAGAGCCCTGCAATGCCGCGTCAGAGACCTCAAAGTCGGGCGTCACCCCAACTCCCTCGCACGGTAGCCCAGCTTCCGGTGAAGCCTAACCCGCCCTGTCAGGCCCAAGGCCTAGCTAGACTGGAGACTTGCGAACACTATTTCACCCTGTCGCAGTGTATAGATAAAGCTTTTGGCGGAGTTGAAGGAAACTCTTCCCAGGGTGCGTATTGGAGCCCCAAGCAAGACATAAGGCGTCCTCAACTCGCGAGTGCACAACACTTTCCACGGCCTTAATGATAGGCTTGGGGGCTGGCTGGTAGAGGATGGATTTCCCTTCGGGTCCGCCGATAAAGATTACAGTTGTGCAATAATATATACATGAATTATTCCCCAATGTACTGTATACTAGGAGACCCTTATGATTAATACTTTCCTTTTAACAATGTCGGCTAGAGTGTTTTTGTTTTTATCCGATCAACTTTTTTTGCGCTTGATAAGCTGTGGCGTCGGGGGGATGTTGTGGAATTGGAGACCCCTACTAAATGTTCAAGGGATCACTATGAGCTCGAAAGCGAATCAGGCGTCGAGAGGTTACTGCGGGGTCCGGGACCGCTCTGATGTCGGATTTACGCGAGCTCCGCGCAAACCTTAGCATGTCTAGCTACTGTACCTTAGTTCGCTTCAAAGTCAGACCAAGCTTGACAGAGGCCCACCCCCAGACACAGCTTGGGTAGTCGAGCTCCCTGACAGACCCCGAAGTAAACCTCGGGCCGGTCGTTCGGGCATACCAAACGTACTGTATCGTACCCCTGCGGGGGTTGAGTTTGTACGGGCAACGTTCTTGGTGTGATGTGCACGGGTAGAGATGAGGTTCTTGTTCTGGGTATACAGATGATGTTCCCAGGCGTGATGTGCACCAGTGGTGGCGAGGGTTTGGACACCGAAAAGGGTTCCGGGGCAGGCCTTGTGAGGACTCGTGGTGTACGAATATTTAGCTATGATAGCTAGCGGGTTCGCACCTGAGAACAACAACGAAGTTCCTTTCTCCTCCACCTTCATCATCGGTTCGTTCAAGCACGCCCTTCACTGCACAGCAGTGTCAAGTTTGCTCAACCCCATAGATCCGGATCCATACCCGGCGGGGAATATTATAATTGGTGGAAAGGTTTATCAACCCATATCCCGGGAACCCCTCATCTAGGTCTTCTAAATATCTCTTCTTATAAACATAACTAATCACTTGTACGGTACAGTACGAGTTACAGCTAGTGCCCTACGGTACCTGGCGAACACCTAGCGTCCGGTCCAACGAGGAAAAATCCAGGACCTAGTTTCAATGGCCGGACCCACGCTACGGCATCACGGCCCCCAGAGATCGGTGTTTCTATATAGCGCAGCCTGGGGCAGCAGTCACCAGAAGCCCGAGCGTTGCGGGAAAGGCGAGAAAAAAGAATAAAAGAACGAAATTTATGCGATTGATACAGGTACTATAGTCCCTGGATAACCTGGTGAAGGTCCGAGCTCCCGCAAGCTATTCCTAGTAGGAGGGGGGAGTACACGGTTTGTAGATCGGTTTGGGTTATTGATAGTACGGCTAGTGGTTTCAGATAGTTGGGCTTGTCTGGAGTTGTGATACTGTATAGTATGATGACCTCCTTCTCGTTTTCTCCTACCGCTTGGGAGGCTAGGAGAGCAAAGGGTTCTACCCAGGTGATGAGGGTGCAGTGTGGGTAGTGTACGAGTACTCCATAGATACTATAAGAAAAGTGAGCAATGGAGGAAAATTAGTAGCTGCTCTAGCGTAGATAGGGGTGTTAGGTATTAAGAATTCCCTCCTCGGTGCAGATCCTCACATGATATGTGTGCTTACTATTTACCCCTCCCCCCCACGTACGTTACACAGCCTCCGGCCAACGAAACCCAAGTTCATAAAGGAAGAGGGTAAACTCTCCAGGGGCGGGTTGATTGTACCACACTCCCCGACTGGGTTTGTTTCGGATTCTGCCCAGTATCGGGTATCAGGCTACCAACCCTCTGAACCGAAGATCTGCAACCCTTCGCTTGGGGTAAGCTTAATTGATGCGCTCTACTGCAATAGGCACAATGGTGGTGCTATATCTTGGCATTGGCCTAGTTTGTACTGAAGAATAGTGATAGAAATACAAGTAGTAAAGGTGGCTGAAATAGGTAAGACACGGGTTGTGATAGTATAGTGCCAAGGGCAGTGGGGTGAGGATAAGGTTTGGACCACAGAACAGACTTGAGCACCTCCCTCTCTTTCAGTTTGCCTATGAGTTCTAATGGGCCGGACAGTGTGACTAGGATCAAACTTCGAGTTTGATTCACCGGAGATGGGGGTACTTATTTTCTTTTGACCCGTTGGAGGAGTTCCGAGAGTGGAAGAGGATGCCATAATAGCAACAACACAAGATCTTAGGGAAATTAAAATAGGAATGCGGTGCGGTTGTGGCGGCCTCGGGTTGAACTAGCGTGTTTCAGTGACCAAAGAACTGGAAACAGATGATTCCAGTGATGATGGCGGTTTGTCATCGTGCGATCACTTTTTATAAATAGCCCTTTCAATATGCAGTCCCACTTGTTCCCACAATCTCATTAGCTCCAGATCGCCAGACAAGGAGGCTTCTTCTATCTCCCCTCCCTTCAGTTCCACGCTTGTCCGTAAGTATACCTCACTAGGAGCCATATCCCTGCTCTTACTCGACAAGCCCCGAGCATTTCCCTGGCTCAGCTGGTACCCTACCTTCGAAACTACCCCCCATGTTCAACTAGCATGAGCCCATACTAAGGTATCTCTTGTTGATCCTGTAGCTTCTCGCGACGCCACCCGCCGCCTACCCTTTCGGAAGGACACCACCGTCTTCGAGGCAGGGATGAGGGGACAGGACGAGCCGGCTATGACAGGACCGTCCAAGTCAGAGAGATTAGCATCCCAACTACCGTACAATCCATAACTGCCTTAAATAGTAGGCTCCTGCAGGTCGTGCCCGGCAGTAACTCATGATGACACTGCACCAAGTGAACGCGGACGGGGCGGGGGAGGGCCTTACGATCGTATGATCGATCAGAGATGCACTGGAACGTCGCTCGCTCCCATAGCTGGTGCACCAAGCACCCTGAGAAGTGAGAGGGATTGAGGTGGCAGTGAAACTGATTTCATGAGTTTTTGTCCTTCGGCGAGGCATTTCTAGAGAGAGTGATGACGCGCTAACGGAGCTCAGGGTGTTGTCGCTTGTATCGCGGATGCCGGCAAATATGGTATGCAAAGGAACTGCTGGTGCGATCGCTGGTGTCAACCTAGCTACGGGCCAAAATCCCGCTAACGCGGGACCGTTTCGTAGATGTATGAACACCCTCTCTCCACCCTTCCCGCCTCCCGAGAGTTGTTAGGAAAGTGTTGAAAAGCATTCAAGAATAG
This sequence comes from Tuber magnatum, assembly GCA_003182015.1. Lineage (NCBI taxonomy): Eukaryota > Fungi > Ascomycota > Pezizomycetes > Pezizales > Tuberaceae > Tuber > Tuber magnatum. The sequence continues at coordinate 1,648,322 of PYWC01000021.1, read as the reverse complement.
GATAGGGAATGGCGGACTCGGGGCTACGCGATGGATTCCAAAACCAGACCTCTCCACTACATAGGTTCCTTGAGTCCATGGTTGATGTCGATGGTAGGGATTACAGATTATATACATTCCTATATGTACCTCTGGCGCTTGTAGGCGGACTCACGGTCACCGTTTCCTTTCTGCATATTTTGTTCTATTCACTCTCCTTTTCTTGACTTTTCCTTAACCAACTAGAATATTCCCTCCATCTCTAATCAGCCATGTCTTCTACTCGACCGATTCGTATCGAACATAAATTGAACAAAAATCATTAAAATCAAAAGGTGTCTTGGCATAACCGGCACGAGCCGAGTCGCAGCCGGAGCTTGCGCTGGTACCGCTACAGGCGGTGGCCCTGCCGCTGGTACGGGTGCTGGTGCTGGTGCGGCGGCTAGCAACAAACTCGCAAAACCTGGAACGCCAAATACGCTCTCTGTAAGAAGTGCCCCCCCCCCCCCCCC